>JASDQU010030516.1:0-22359 GCA_032191745.1 Picea mariana | reverse complement strand
CGCGAGCTGTTTTGGGTTAGCCTGTGGATACCCACGTGCAGTAGAAGGACAGTGAGCGGATGCCCGCGCCCAGTGAGCAGTTAGGGCGTGGGTTGCTTGTTTTAAGTGGTTTTTGAGGAATTTCTCAGCATGGCTTTGGCTAGGAAGAGGCATGAGTAGGCCTGATACCAGGTAAGCAGGGATAGTGCAATTTAGGGTTATAACACATGCAATTAGGGTTGAGCTCTGTTGGTGTCAAATGTTCTTCCATCTTTGAGGTGTCCAATAATGGTGAAAAATATGGTCGGAGGAGGTCCACATTGAACACTGGGTGCAAGCCAAGGAAGGGGTGAGTGTTGAGCTCAAAATCATTGTCACCCATATCCTTGGTGAAAGTGTAAGGCCCATAGCAAAGTGGACAAAGATTCTGATAGGTCCTTGTAAGGTGCTCTTTCTACAAATGTAACTAGACCTTGTCTCCCACCTGAAACTTGTGTGGTATCCAATGTTGATCATGGCGTTGCTTGTACTTAGCATTGGATTTATGAAAAATCTCATGGACCTGTTGGTGGATGTGATGAATCCACTCAATGAATATGGTGGCTTTGTTAGCCTCAGACTAAACATGGGAAGATTCTTCCCGTGTGGTTGCAATAGGTAGTGCGACATCAATGGGACCCAAGGTTTGGAATCCCAGCCCCACCTGAAATGTGATATGGTTGGTGGAGCTATGGAGAGCCCTATTGTAGCTATGTTGAACATAGGTAAGGCTCTCATCCCATGTACATAGATTCTTAGAGTTATACATGTGCAGGATGTGCACAGTCATATGATTGACAACCTTTGTTTGGCCATTATTTTGAGGGTGGAAGGAAGTAGATTTAGTGAGATTTGTATTCAACAGTGACAAGAGACTCGAAAAAAATGTGTTGAGGAACCTGTTGTGCTGATATGAGATGATGGTCAGTGGTATCCCAAAATGGACCAACACTCATTCAAATAAAATCTTGGTAGTATCTTCCGCTGTGATGTTCTTCTTAAGGCTATGAGAATGGACATCTTTGAAAACCGATCAACCACCATGAATACACAATCATTTCCTTTCTTGGTGGATGCAAGGACATACATGTAATCCATCGAGATGGATTCCCAAGGCCTCTCAAGAGTAGAAATAGGGGTGTATAATCCTTACTTCTTCAAGGATGGCTTGGAAATGGAACATGAAGTGAAATATATGATATACTTGTTGACATCCTGGCAAAGTTTCATCCAATAAAAATGTTTCTGTAGAACTACAATAGTTTTCTCCATGCAAAAATTTCCTTCCATTCGACTATAGTGAGCTTCCCAAATAATCTTTGTACACTTGCTTCTGGGAACATGAAGGTGGACTATATGGCATAACAAACTATCCTGAATTTGAAAATTGGTGACATCTGTGCTTGTTCCCAAGAGATGATAGGTGGTGGAGAAGTCAGGATCTCACTGATAAAGTTGGGGCCACTCAGATGCCCCATGAACAAAAGAATGGAGCACTATGGTGAGTGCATAAATGGGAGGTGGAATGAGGCAGTAAACAACATGATTTTTTCTCCCTATATTATACTTGATGTTGAGATGGAAATGTTGTAGGTATTTGGACCACTTTTGATGGCAATTGTTCTACAACTTCCCCTATGTCTATATGAATTGCAGAGGCTTGTGATCAATGCGAATGATTGTTTCCTTTTCTAGAATGTAATGTTTCCATTGATAGTAGGATTTCACAATGGAATACATTTTCTTGTGATAGGTGGGGTATTTCCAGAAAGTATTTGAGATTCTCTCATTATGGTATGTTACTATATGACTGTGTTGAATGAGAACTATGCCTACAACATAGTCGAATGCATTAGTCTCAATCTCAAACGATTGTTGTAGATCGGGTAAGGAGAGTACTAGAGCTAAGCACAAGTGATGTTTCATATCACCAAATTCTTGTTGGTGTGCCTTCCCCCATGCAAAATTTTCCTTTCCACCTCTCTTTGTAACTTGGCTAAGGGCCCATGCAATATGGGAGAATCCCAACACAAACCATCGATAGAAGTTGGAAAGTCCCTAGAAACTTAGAATATCGATTAGTGTGGTCAGGGCTAGCCAGTCATGGATTAAATGGATCTTATATGGATCCACATGTACCCCATGATCATGAACAATGTATCCCAAGTATTGGACCTTGTTCATGCCAAAGGAGAATTTTTCCAAGTTGGCATACAACTTGTACTGCCATAGATTGATCAAAACCTATTGAATATGTTGCATGTGATCCTCCCAAGTTCTACTAAAGATGAGGATATCATCTAGATATACCACCATAAAATAGTTGGTGAAGGGTCTCAATCCATCATCCATAAACCTCATGAAATTTGCTGGTGCATTTGTTAAACCAAAGGGCATGACCATCCATTTGAGGAGACCTTCTTTAGATTTGAAATCTGTCTTCCATACATCGGTCGGTTCGATGGGAACCTGGTGATAGCTAGACTTTGGGTCAATCTTGTTGGAGAAATTTTCCCCCTTGAGTTGGTCAAGAAGGTCATCAATTCGAGGAATTGGGTACCAGTTCCTGACTATGATTTTGTTTAATGCTCTGTAATCAATGCAGAGCCGCCAGGTCCTGTCTTTCTTCTACACCAATACAATCAAGCTTCCACAAGGGGAGGAACTAGGTCTGATGTGCCCCATTTAGAGAATCTCTTGGATTTGATGCTTGATTTCATAATTTTCCATCATCGAGTGATGATAGACTGGTCCATTAGGAAGTAGTGCACCTGGGTTTTGATCAATTGGATGCTTGACTTGGTAGTGCTTCGGTACCTCGTTGGGTGAGGAGAAGATGTCTCTGTACTCTTCCATGATCCCTTCCATTTTCTTTTGCTGCAAAGAGGGTCTCTGTGTGGAGGTCATATATTTGGCAACAACCTTCTTCTTACTATGAGCATGGATCACAAAGAAGATGAACTTCCCAGTCTATGAAATGACCTTACTGCATTGCTTAGTAGAGATTAAATAAATAGCGGTAGGTGGTGCTACCTATGGTATCCTATAGAATTTTCTACCCAAAGTAATAATAACACTACGGGGTCTAGACTCATACACAACATTATGCTTCCACAAATATTCTTTGCCTAAAATAACATCAAAAAATTAAAGGGGAGAAATATCACACAATACCTCTTATTTGAAGGGCTTGATTCCATAGGGAAGATGAAACTGTTGGCTGAAGAAAATATATCTTCCTTGGTGAAGCCAAATGATGGTGTAGGGTTGTGGGTGAGGTGTCATCGACAGGTCCAACTTATTGATGAATTCTGCTGATATTAGGTTCTTTTGACTATCGCTATCAACAATGAAATGAAGTGGAGCCCCCTTGACCCACATATGTGAGTGAAAGAGGCCTTCCCCTTCCTCTGGTTCTTCTAGTTCACTTGGATGGAATTTGGTGGTAGCAATAGTGGTGTTAAGTTCTACATCGATAATCCACTTTCCTTCTTCTGGATTTGGTTCAGAGTCAGAATCTTCCTCTGATTCATAAGCTTTCATCTCGACCACTAGTGACCGCTTGGAGTGACATTCTTCGGTGTTGTGCCAAGGTATTTTATGGCATTCACACCACTTTACTATGTCCTCCTTTGAATTCTCATTACCCTTATTGCGTTTGTGGCTTGGAATAGTTTTCCTAAGAGTGGCCATATTTTCTCTGTCCCTTTTTTTGTGGGTTGGGGACAACTTTTCCCCGCTTCGGCTGTGAGTAGTTTTCATATCCAAACTCTTGCCTCTTCTTCTTAAATTTTTGCTCGATCTTGATAGCATATCTATAAGCCACACCTAAAGATACGATGTCCATAAAATCCATTTTTGTTTGAATGTATCTATGCAGAAAATTGCGCTATTTGAGCACTAGATGTCGTTCAAAGTCTTTGATACCCAATTTTGTGCACAGGGTATGGAAAATATTGGTGAAATTTGGTATTCTATGGTCCCTTTCCTGACGCAACGTGATCCATATTGTGTACTAGTCCTCATAGTTTCCAATAGCGTAGTATTATTCTTTAATGGAATCCCTAAAGGATTTCCATGTGGGGTGACCAAAAATATTTCATATTCCTCTGTGGCTCTTTTCTCATAGTACGTATCCCACCAGTCCTTAACATGGGGGACGACCTCAAGGAGTGCAAAAGTAATCTTTTCCCTATCAAAAAATTTGTGGACTGAAAAATACCCTTCGAGCAGATTCAACCAATTATGTACAACATACACATCTATTAGTCCTACAAATATTGGAATATCAAAATTTACTTTTACCTTGAAGGGGGTTGCATGATCACTTGATGAAGATGTGTCTCCTGTGGGAAGTCGTCGAAGGATCTGTGCAAATTTGTCCATCATTTCATTCCTTTTTCATGCATGGGCTTCCTCTAGCAACAATTTAAAAGGATCTCATGATCCATCATATTTCTTCTCATCCCCCATGAGTTGTTTTTAGGATCAGCATGAGAAATATTGTAAATTCTTGACTATCTCAAGTCCCAACTTTTTGTACCCAGATCTTGTTGCGGACATGCACGGAAAAAAAAAATATGAAGAGAAGACTGCTCTAATACCACTGATCTAGATTTATGAGTGAAACAAAATGAATAAAAAACTAAATACAATAACAAAGAGATACAGAGAACAAAAACATATATCCATTGAACAATAAATTCTATTGAATGAATAAAATAAGTTGAAACTATAAAACTATAGAATTGGGTCGAATGGTGGTAGTTATCTATGAGAAGAGATGTGGCTACTACACACATCCGTCTGAGAAGAATGATTACAATGAGGCTCTAGAGGCATTTTTAACATTACTCATGAATTCAAAAACCCTAAACATCTAAAAAACTAACCCTAGGAGATGAAATGCCAAAAGTTATGTGGGCCCCGATGGGTAAGTTGGTACCTCAACTTCCCGAGGTTGTAAATTTTTCATACGACCTCCATTTTAGGCCTATGATATCCTGTTGGAAAGGTATTTTCAATAAATACACATTGTGTTGTCAAAATTTGAATCCATCTATAGTTTGATTGGTGAAAGCCAAAAATACATTGTTTAGGGCCCCAAAATGGCCCTAGAAGTACAAAAAGATGTACTCGCATGAAGAATTCCAAAATAAGCCAGTTGGATTAGGTGGATGACCACCAATATCCGCCTAGAAGCTGTGTAGGGATTCAAACAACCCCAAAAGTGTAGAACCCACAATTACAAAGAATTACAAAAGAATGTGTTTAAATTTTTTTTGTCAAGATGAGCCAGTTGGAACAGGTGGGTGGCCACTAATATCCACCTGGATCACTCGAGAATGAAAAATTACAGGCATTGGAACAAAGGTTACATACTGTGTAGGAGAAGGTGAAAAAGATCAATTTAGTTACAATGAACACTCTTCCACCAACAACACCGATGACTGCAAATATTAAGAATAGGAAGTTGAACCAAGAGATGAACCAAATTAGAGAGAAACAATAGAATCTTGTGCAGAAGCTTGAGTCTTTGCAAGAGGAAGCATCCAAGGTGACAGAAGAACTTGCAACAATGCATGATCCAGATTATTTTGGGGAACAATATGAAGGAATAAATATAACAAAGATATAAGAAATAAATATACATAGATATGGTAAGGAACACAATAATACAGTAAAGTCAGATTATATTAAGGACTGTCTGAAATACAAAAGACTCTAAAATGAAAAACCACACAATCTAGCTAGAATGGTGATAGATTATCTCTCAGAAGAGATGCGTAATATATTCTCATTCATAAGAAGCTGAGTAAAATTAGGATCCAAAGTAATTTTTAACATAAAACATAAATGAGAAAACCATAAACATCTAAAACCCTAACCTTGGGAGATGAAACACCAAAGGGTTTGTGGGTCCTCATGGGGGTAATTGATACGTCAACTTCCTGAAGGTGTAACTTTTGCATATGATATCTGCTTGGGTCGCTTGATACACCGTTAGAAAGGTATAACCCAGGAGTACATATTATGTTTGTCCTAGCATCTACCTTTGGCCACATTCTAGGCACTGTCGAGTCCAAAAAATGTTATTTAGGGCCTCAAAATGATCCCGGAAATTTGGGACCTGAAAAACTATAAAAAAAAATGCCAAAATGGAAGCTAGTATTTGATACAGTAGAATTTGGGTGGCCATCGATATGCACCTATATCATTCCTCCCCATTTAGGAAGAAGTGGTCTCTATTGCGTCAATTTCCTACATCAGATGAGGAAACTTCTATCGAATCTAACTCCTGGTGAACCACTTTCCATAATGAAGAAACTTCCCTGCTTTGACGACTTGATGGAGTTTCATAGTTTGTTGGAGGGTGTCCTTTGTCTTTTTTTCCATGATCCACTCAACTATCAACTGTTCGATGTATGAAGGATTGATTTCTATAAGGGCCAACTATTCTGTTGCATCTGAAGTGTCTAAGAGAGGTAGAAAATATGGTTGGAGTAGTTCCACATTAAATACTAGGTGAAAGCCAAGGAAAGGAGGAATACTTGATACAAAATCATTCTCACCCACAACCTTGGTGATGGTTTAAGGCCCATATTGGAGTGGGAAAAACTTCATATGGGGTCTTATGAGGCACTCTTTTTTCAAATGCAACCAGACCTTATCTCCCACCTGAAATTTGTGTGGTGCTCGATGCTAATCATGGCGCTACTTGTACTTGGAATTGGATTTATGCACAATATCATGAAATTGTTGTCAGATGTCATAAAAAAATTTGGCTTCCTAATTATCCTTGGTCTGAGCATAGGAGGACTCTTCCTATGCGACAACAATGGGTAGAGATACGTCAATGGGGGCCAATGGTTGGAACCCAAAGCACACCTGAAAAGGGTTGTGACCAATAGAGTTGTGGAGGGATATTTTGTAGCTATGTTGAACATAAGGAAGTCTTCCATCCCATGTGTATGGTTTTTTGGAATTATACATCCTTTGGATATGAAAAATCGTCTAGTTGACTATCTTTTTTTTCCATCAGTCTGTGGGTGGAAGGTAGTCGATTTGGTCAGCTTCGTGTCCATCATCAACCATAGGATGGACAAAAATGGGCTCACGAACCTACTATATTGATCAAAGATAATAGTTTTTAGGAGCCCAAAATGAACCCAAACATGTGTGAAGAAGATCTTGGTGGTGGCCTCGGTTGTGATGCTCCTCTTGCAGTGTGACAAAATTTCTATCTTATAGAATCGATCAACAAGCACAACAACATAATCATTCCCATGATTGGTTGAAGGTAGGCCGAACATGTAGTCCATGGAGATGGACTCCCAAGGTTTATCCAAAGAAGGAATAAGGGGTTTATATCCCCTATTTCTGGATGGAAGGCTTGACAATGACACATGAAGTGTAGGATTTGATGTACTTGTGAACATCTTATCGAAGCTTTGACCAATAAAAATTCTTTTGCAATACTGCAACAGTCTTTTCTTCACCAAAATTTCCTCCTTCCTAGCTATAATGAGCCTCCAAGATTAGGTTGGAATGATCGCTTGAAGGAACAAAGAGATGCCTCAGATGGAATAAAAATCCATCCTAGAGATGAAAGTCAAGAATTGTTTTTCCTTTGCTCAATGTATGATAGGAAGTAGTGAATTCAGAGACATTGTTATATAATTGTGGCCATCCAGATGTTACATGTCAACATGAGTTAATAACTGTGGTTAGCGCTGCCACCAAGGGTTGAATAAGACAATGTGTGACATGGTTAGTGATACCCTTCTTATACTTGATATTCAAGTGGAATTGTTGCAGGTACGTGGACCACTTCTAATGGAAGTCATTCTATAAGTTTCCTTGTGTTTGCATAAATTGTAGAGGCTTGTGATCAGTGTGGATGATCGTTTCCTTCCCCAAAATGTAATGCTTCCATAGTCAACATGCCTACACAATGGAGTACATATGGTTTTCATCAGTGGGGTATCTATATTAAATCTGATAGAGTTTCATTGTGATAAGCTACTGGATTCCCATGATGAGTGAGGACTGCACTGAAAAAATAATCAGAAGAATTTGTCTCAATCTCAAATGGTTGTTGTAGGTTTGATAGAATGAGGACTCGTGCTGAGAAGAGGTGGAATTTCAAATCCTTAAAATATTTATGTTGGTCATGAACCACACAAAATTAGCCTTCATTCCACCCTTGTTCACCTAGATTATGGCCCAAGCGATATGAGAGAACCCCAAAACAAACCAACAATAGAATTTGGTCAGGCCCAAGAATATGCGGAGCTCGGTCATTATCTTCGGGGTTGGCCAATCATAGATGAATTGGATCTTGGCTGGATCCACATGCACACCCTACTCATCCATGATGTATCTGAAATAATAGATTCTCTACATGGAAAAGGAACACTTCTCCAAATTGGCATATAACTAGTGTTGTCACAAGGTTCCCAAAACCTAATGAATATGCTCCAAATATTCCTCCCAAGTTTTTTGAAAATGGGGATGTCATCCAAATATACAACCATAAAGCAGTTTGTGAAAGACTGTAATATATCATCCATCATCCACATGAATGTGGTTGGGGAATTAGTTAAGACGAAAGGCATGACCAAGTATTGAAAGAGACCTTCTTTAGACTTGAAGGTTATCCTCTAGACATCAATTTGTTCAATCAACACCTGGTGGTAGCCTGACTTCAGATCAATCTTACCGAAAAACTTGGCTCCCTTGAGCTGATCAAGATGATCATCAATCCACAGAATTGGGTACTATTTCTTTACTGTTATCTTTTTTAGGGATCTATAATCAATACAAAGTCTTTGTGTCCCATCCTTATTCTATACCAATTTTTTTTGGCTCCCATAAGGTGAGGATATTGGCCTGATGGCCCTTTAGAATTAGCTCTTAGATATGGTGTTTTATTTCTTCATTCTCCATAACAGAATGCATGTATACATGGTTGTTAGGAATAGGAGCATCGGGTGTCATATCAATGGAGTGATTTACTTAACAGTGCATAGGAACCCTAGTAGGCGAGGTGAATATGTCTTTGTAAGCCTCTACTATTTCTTCCACTTGTTGTTGTTAGTTAGAGAGACCTTGTGTAGAGGTTTTGGAAAATGTAATGACCTTCTTTTCACATTTTGATCAAACCATACAGAGGAAAAATCTCCCATTCTGAGAGACCACCTTTCTGCATTGCTTCACAGAGATCAAAGAGACTGCAATGTTTGGGACTGCCTTCGGTACCCTGTAGAGTTGATCTCCCAAAGTAATAATGAAACTACAGGGCCTAGATTCATAAATAACATGACACTTCCACATATATGGTTTTCCTAGTAAAGCATCACAAATTTCAGGGGATGGAATCACACAATACCTCATCTTTGAAGGGTTTGATGGCGTAGTGCAAGTGACATTGTTGAGCCAACCAATGGTGTATGGTTGAGGATGAAATATTGTTGTTAGTTTCAATCTCTTGAAAACCTCTCCTGAGATCAATTCTTTCTAGATACCACTGTGTTGACAGGTTTGAATGTCATATTAAGCAGATGAGGGAAAACGCTCGATGACAGGTCCAAATCAGACCTACTCTTGTTTGGTGTAACTTTTCTCGCGAGTATATGGGCCTCGTTTCCGCTCATAATTAGAACAATAAAAATGGGAAATACAACATACATCCCCCCCAAAGCATTCTATATAGTCCTAAGTATAATAAAAATAAAATCAAACTAATCTAATTTTATCTACTTCTAACCTATCCTGGGAGAAAAGATAATATATGAGCACAACTTAAAATGATACTTCGAAAACATAACTAGTTCATGAAAACCAACAACATGTTATGAAAATAATAATACATAAATCCTCCTAAATAGTTCCAAAGGAAATTTGTAACATCATACCTGCACTCAAAATAAATCACAACAACATAAGAATCATGAATACAAAGAACAAAAATAGTTCACATAGTCAATACCCAGAAAACTTAAACCACAAATACAAGTGTAGAATAATCCCACAAGTATTTGAAAAGAGTTATGACTTCAAAATTCCTCCTTCTCTTTATTACTCAGAAGTAAAATTACCATCCTTTGTTACAAAGGGAAAAGGTTTTTTTACATTCAACTAGCTCCCTTTTATAAAACAAGAGAGAGACTCTTCAACTCTCATGACCATTTGTTCCGTTTTCCCATGATTTTTTTCTTTTTTTACATTTAAAATTTCTTTGGAATTTAGAAAATGTATATGTGAGAGTTACAAATGGGAGATGAAGAGACTCCCGGGTGGTTACATTCACCCTATGGAAGTTTACCAATGAAATTTATTTACATTTATTATTTACTCTTCCTGTTAGGTCATTTTCTAAATTTCTTGTGTTGTTTTGAGCATTTCTAGATCTGATATGTTGAGTGATATGATTTTTTATTCTTCTCCTCCATCTCAAAATTCCATTGAGCTATTTCTAGCTCAATTTCATTGCCGATAGCTCAAGATAATATTGTTTGAAGTCTGGATGTCTGATTCTTCATTTGAATTTGGGTTCCACCTGTGTTTTGCATTCTCATAATGTTCTAGCACTTGCCATCCCATCCTATTATTCTCTCCTCTATATTTCCATTGAGCTCTCCTGGGACTAATTTCATTTCTCATAGCTCCATATATGGCCTCTTGAAGTTGGTATGGCCAATTTCCCCCCCAAATCTGTGGTCTACTATTTTTTGCATTTTCTGATGTCTTATGTCAGCGTTTTGGCATGGATGACTATACCACTGAATCCTCTGCTTGATACCTTACCAACGAGGTATCATGAGCTCAATTTTGACACCTGTAGATAAATATATTCCAATTTAAAAATCGGTGCTCATCAACCATTAATCAAGATTGTGGGTTAATCTGGGCCATTGATTCTTGAACCATATCAATGGTTCTAGTCAATAGCCTATCAGACCCAAAAAATAATAGAGTGTGTGTGTTCATAAATTCACATCATAGTCTTTCTAACTCCTATCCCATTCCCATTCCGATGCATCAACTCTAAGAATGAGATCTGATCATTCAATAGATCTAGAATCAATCCCCACAGTCCATCAGAAGAGCCATTTCGCATCCTATTCCAATATGCCAGTGCAAATGTATAGAAGAAAAGAATCGAAGAATATTCCTTCTTTGATTCCTGTGCTAAGGTTAAAGCCCAAAAAAATTGATGACGTTTATTCATATCTAATTCTTCGGCATCCAGAAAATTTGTGAAGTTTCATGGTATCAACAAGTGGTATTGAGGAATATTACCTCATAGCTCTGTTTTGCATGCATTGGATTTGGATCATCCTTTTAGTGATGATCAATGGTCACATTTAATAGTTGTTTGGATTTTGAAAGAGACGGTTCGGAGCCTTAACTCCAACCATCTGAAATTGCACCCTGAATACTGTTGCACGAGAAAGATCTAACCGTCCATTCAGGGAAAAGATAAACAACTAGGGAGGGTTTCTCTATGATAATTTAATCGAGGTTTAAGATTGTGAAATTTTCTAAATAAATAAGTTTTTGTTCCAATTTTTGGTCATGTGTAGAGAAAAGGGGCTTAGTGCCCAATCGTCTGATCATTCAATAGATCTAGAATCAATCCCCACAGTCCATCAGAAGAGCCATTTCGCATCCTATTCCAATATGCCAGTGCAAATGTATAGAAGAAAAGAATCGAAGAATATTCCTTCTTTGATTCCTGTGCTAAGGTTAAAGCCCAAAAAAATTGATGACGTTTATTCATATCTAATTCTTCGGCATCCAGAAAATTTGTGAAGTTTCATGGTATCAACAAGTGGTATTGAGGAATATTACCTCATAGCTCTGTTTTGCATGCATTGGATTTGGATCATCCTTTTAGTGATGATCAATGGTCACATTTAATAGTTGTTTGGATTTTGAAAGAGACGGTTCGGAGCCTTAACTCCAACCATCTGAAATTGCACCCTGAATACTGTTGCACGAGAAAGATCTAACCGTCCATTCAGGGAAAAGATAAACAACTAGGGAGGGTTTCTCTATGATAATTTAATCGAGGTTTAAGATTGTGAAATTTTCTAAATAAATAAGTTTTTGTTCCAATTTTTGGTCATGTGTAGAGAAAAGGGGCTTAGTGCCCAATCGATCATGTGAATTATCCATTGAATTGTCCTTGAACCATGCTGCAGTGCGAAAGACTCGATACAAAGATTCGATCCAAGGCCGCGAAGGAAAATTTCCCAATACAGATTCATTTATAGACTCTATTATGTGGGTAATGTAGTTGTGAGGCTATCAGAGAAGAACTTCACCAATGAGGAGTGTGAAAGCTAGGGACGATGAAGCTTCAAGATCATTTTTGGTTTACGTGATCAGAAGGCTAGGAAGAAGATTCAGGATAAATCACAACAATGATTAGGATAGGTGGTGGATACCACATCAATGATGTCATCACCACATGGGATGGTAGAGGAGAGAGGAAGGTTCATAAGTAGAACCTGTTAGAGATCAATATGAAGAGACTCAATAACAGGTCTATAGGAAAGGTGGATCTAATATACTTGGAAGCTTAGGACCCTGGGTGTTATAACCCTAAATTGCACCAAACATGCATACCTGGCATCATGCCATTTTACTTGCTATCTTTACCAAGACATCACTGAAAAACTCTTCTAAAAACCATATTTTGAAGGTGTACGCACCCTACACCACTATTGCCCACGTACACATGCTTGTTGTACCACTACAGCCTGCGTACACTCACAAAAAATCACGAAAAAATAAAATTGAAAAGGGATATGGATTTTTGGGCTGTTACTTAATCATTTGACCACCCATATCCAGTCACCCCAACCGTTACTATCTATTTTGGCCTATAAAATAAGGTGTTGGGGCCCCATTCTAGAGAGAAGCACGAGAGCATAGAAACTCTACCCATTTCAATATTCCCCCTTTGCCCCAATATTTTGTAACCACATTGTGAGTTTGAGCCATAATTCCTTCTTCCTCCTTTGCAAATCCTTGCCATTTCCCTAGAGAGAACTGAAGAGGAGAAGAATACATGGAAGAATTTGGTGCATGGTGAAGAGGATCCCAGGACCGAGTTTGAGGAGGAGTGTCGGTCTCATGTTGTAAATGACTTTTGTGAGATTAATATACAGAAGTACTTTTTCCGTCCGGCCAAATGACATCTTAAATATTTATGATTTGTTTACATTTCTTGGTTATGATGTCTAACCCACTAATCCATATATAGAATTCATTCTTACTGTTTCTTGTTTTTCTTTTGGTGAATGAAGTTCAGCCTTGGGAGGAGACTTGTAGTCGGGTAACAACCAAGCGCAAAGGGATCGACACCGGACACAGATTTTAAGGTATGCCTACCAGATCCCTATACTTTGTCTTTTATGTATGATTGTGGGGTAATGTCAGGATAGTTGATAAAAAGTAGGAGACTTTAGACAGTTAGCTCTGCCTGCACTTTAGAACCATGGTGTAGTTCGTAGAGGGGTTTTCCCACTATAGCATAATTAACGACCATACTGGGGAAGCCTCTAGGGTCTTTGGGGATATTTCTTTGGGTGTTTTTGAATCAATTTACTCACAATTTTTAAGTTTCTGTAATCTTTTGTGTCTTTAAGGGATTCTGGTCTTCCATACCAATACTCCTTGCCTTTGCTTGACTGTTGGTTTTCACTTTTTTTAGAAGTTGCAGAGATGTATGCTGCCTATAGTGGGCCTGCACATGTGCATATGCGCCTTGCCTTTGGATAGCCCGCGTACATACGCAGGCTGTTGAAGTGTCAGTAGTGTGCCTGTGCTGAGAATATTTTTTGAAGAGGCAGTCACCCTCTTCCCTATCAGAAGTCACACTTCTCAGGGGTTTTCTTGATCTAGCCCTAGTCTCTGTTATAGCAGTCTGTAGCCTAGTTTTGACCTCAACATAGCTTTCTTTTCATCAAAATATTTCTTGTGTTTTCTTTAATAGGGTTTTTAGACAAGTTTGTGAATCTACTTTGATCTGCCTATTTGGTATTGTCAGTGACTCCCTGCGATCTACGATTGGTCCAGAAGTAATTTCTTGGTCTTGACTTGTCGTCATTTTTCCCTTTTTTTCTTTAGAAGAAAAGAAAACAATTCATTTTCAAATTTCTTGTTTTGAAGTATAAAACAAACAAAAAAAAATCTTTCGTTTCTTTGTTTGGTAAAGTAGTTTAGGTTAGTTGCTTCATTTACCAAGGAAAAAGAAAGTTTTCTTAATTTCTTTACTTGAATGCTTAGGAAATTAAGTAGCTCGTAGTTGAGCGAAATCTTGTTTTAAGTTTTTCTTTTCAAAGATCTGAGAAAAGTAGTTAAAAAAAGTTTGGTGAAAGAGTTTTAATTTGGCAAATCTTTATTTGTGAAGAAGGAGTAGTTTGTTTCTAGTATCATCTTATGCTCTTATCTTTCATCTCTTAAAGAAAATCATTGGCTTCACTTTCATTCCTCTTGAATTAAGATAGCCACTAAAATTAATGCTTAAATAAAATTTATTAGACTTTGTTTTTGTAGGGTCCATCAATTTAGTTTAGGATAGAGCCTTGATTTAGGATTGGAGAGGAAACTCTTCAAGGCTACAAAATACAACATAAGAGTTTGAGCAAGGGAGTGCTTGAAAGTCCAGTAATTGCGAAAGTTATCTGGGACCCCCCTCTAACATAGGGGATAAACATGAGGTTGTGTGCGGAAAGGTAGCGGAGATAACCCCTCCAAAGCTGGACCAAGCATAGTGGGGAACGCATATAGAGGGCTTAACTTGGGATTCCATTGATCGCATTTGCCACGGAGCTTTGTGGGTCTGGAATCTGTTCCATGTCCTCAGTCGTCTTTCATACCACTTTCTTTAGATACCCTTGATAGGTTTTGGTCTTGATACCCTGCTCATTGCGGTCCACTCGACTGTTGACTGTACCTGCCTGGTGATTGTTCGCACGTTGGCAACCTAGTTTCCTTTATCTTAGTGACTTACACAAGTGACTATGGGGGTATACCGTAGTACTTAGGGAAGACATTAGGCTATGCTTTGAAGATTATACCCAGAGGTTTCTTCCGTATTCAAGTTGCACTTGCACCAGTAAGTTTCTCTAGTGTTGGCTGGTGTAACTGTTCTTCCAACTAACTACTGATCTGCTTGTCTTATCTCATAGGATATTTTTCTAGTGTTGTTGTTATTTAATGTTAATATAAATCCCTAGTGTGTCTTTTATCTTCTCACACCATGGAGGATCAGGGGATCCATTGATCGCGAAGGCTTCTTGGCCTACCATCGGTTAATCTTGAGCCACCCCCACCACTGCTAAGGCGAATATTAGACCAACAAGGGTCTTTTGAGGCGATCAGGCCACAGGAAACTGAACCCGACCCATCTCCGAGAGGTGAACATTTGATTCCAAAGGAACCAACCATTTCCGACCTCAGAGCATAAGCTCTTGTTCTGTATAACTCTTAGATCATTGATCTATCAGTGACCATCATCGTATAGGTTAAACCTTACGAGCGTCAGGTAGTGCCACAAGCAACGATGGAGAAAAATGCTGCTACTTATTCAGGCAATCCTCATATTCCCTCCACGACTGTCACTACAGGGGGTTTTTCACTTCCTAACAAACTGTCACCAATCCCGACCACCATGGTCTCAACCACCTCTACCTCGGGCAATGGTCCAATTCCGTCTATGGTGGCAATCACTGCTCCTTTCACCTAGAGTGCGACAGGCCCTCCGTTCTCATACATGATACGTGGATTCGATACGAACTCTGTCCTTTCCTACTCCACTCTACAGACTTTAGGTCTGGGGGCAAGGAGCTCTAATGATCCTCTGCAAGGATCCATGGGGGGCACTTAGGCTCTCTATAATTCTTTCCCTTATAGAGGGGGTCATATACCTCCTTCGTCCCCTTCGCTCAGTGGTGCTCACCAACACTCTGTCGGGCCGAACGCAAGCTACAGTTCATTTGGAGCAAGTAGTCAAGGACTTCCTTATTATAGCATGTCGATAGGTTTGACACCGTTCTCTTTGTTCAACGCGTTTGGTAACAACGCATTCTTGTCAGTTGTCGTCTTGGCGGGGGGAAACCCCGGTTATGAACAACAAAATCCTATGCAGGGTAGTATTCTAGCATAGGGGGGAAAATTAGGAATTCCTTCCTCGCATGGATATTGGAATCCATGGCAGGGATTAGTTCCCTTGTCAGGTATGTCGACCGTGGGAAACCCCTTCCATAGCCAATGGAACCTCAGGCAAGGCTCAACACCTATGCCTATCGGATCAGTAGGGGTCAACCCAAATTATCGTTTATGGAAACTCTGCACTTGCCAGACTTGACAAGGTTATTAAATGACACCATCTGTCATGATCCACATTGGCCTCCTATTCCAACCAAGTTTCCTTCAGACATTCCAAAGTTTGAAGCTAAGCCAAATGAATATCGAGGCGATCGTGTGACTACCTTCCATTTATGGTGCTCGTCAACTCTTTGAGAGACGACTCCATCCAATTGTGTTTGTTTCAATCCACTCTCATCGGGAGTGATACAAAATGGTACATTGAGCTTGACCACTCAAGATACTCTTCCTTCGGTGAATTGGTAATGGATTTCTTAAACCATTTCCAATTACCTGTGAGATACGATGTCGACACCGAATTGTTGGCCAACTTTGAGCGAACAAAAAGAGACCATATCTCAAATCACATCCGAGAATGGAGATGACAGAAGAGTTTGATAAAAGTACCAGTCCCACCAACATTCCTTCTTGAGTGGTTCCTTAAGTCTTTGGTACCCCAATTATGTCAAGATGTCATAACCTCGGGGGTCTTTTTAGAAGAAGAATCCATAATGAGAGCTCAACATCTAGAGCTGATTTACTCTCAATCTGGTTTACTTTACGAAGTTTTTTCAGATGCACCATGGTCGATACTTGACAAGACCAGACAGAGATATGGACCACATGCCAATGGTATTGTTGGTTTAGAGAAAATGAAGGTTGTTGATCAGCGATTGAATCAATTGCATCAATTGTCAATATAGAAGACAATGGCCAACCAAACCACTAGTTTGGTTGCTCCCCCTACTCAAACGTCGGACGTACATAGTGTGCAATCGACAAACCCAAAGGCCACCCAATAGCCTAATGGAAAGAAGAAACAATGAAAGAAGGGTAAGGAGAATAAAAAACCTACCAATAATGTTGTCGACGGAAACACAGAAAAGAAAAAGTTGAAGTATCCATGTAATGTTTGCACGAAAGACCATCCGACTCACCAGTTCCCTTGGCTTGCGGAGGCCCAAAATTTATTGGCATAGCAATAGCCTGTCGTGTTAATGAACCCATTTCCACATGGGAAAAATTTAACTCAAGCCTCTTCAAGCACGAAAGGGGGCAGTCAGGGACCCCCTCCATCTTCGAGTAATCCTTCGTCCACGAATGTGTACATGATGAAAGGTAGATATGACATAACAACTAGGAAACGTGACTACAGAATGCCAAACACCTATGAGAAAGGTAAATAATATGAAAACCCATCTCTTCCTCTCCTGATTGAGAAGAAGTTGGGTGAAACAATGACACACATCCCAAAAGGTGCATTCAAGAAAGATTCCCACAAACCAAACGCAAGGGTCGTCCATAACTACTCTGTGGTGGAGGATTTGTCTCAAACCTCTTGTTCCCATAACTACTCTGTGGTGGAGGATTTGTCTCAAACCTCTTGTGCAATGTCAGCTTTGGAAGTCCTCCAGAGATGCCCTTCCCAGAGAAAGGATCTATTAGCTGCCTTAGGATCTGCTGAGACTTGTAATCTGGGAATGATCATGCTTGATACGACTGACTTAAAACCTCGTCTACCTTACCATGTGGCACTTCAGATAGTAGTGGCTTACACCACATAAACTTTTACTTGGAACATTTTCTGCACGGTGGTTGATTTGGGTGCCTCAACATGCGTGATGTGTTTGGTGTGTTGGAAGGCCACTGGCCAACTTGTTTTGTCTCTGTCACCTACTCTTCTTACTACTTCTGACGGTCGTTCGTTCTGACCACATGGAATCATCCCCTCTTTCCCCATGCAGTTAGGGGGAAAGATTGTGTGCGTCGAGGTAGAAGTGGTCGATGCATTTCTCGACTAAAATATCTTGTTAGGAAGTAGTTGGACCTATGCTATACAAGTAGTGGTTGCAACAGTTTTCCAAGTATTGTTGTTTCCACATGAGGATCGGATCATGTCCATTGATCAGTTATCCTTCTCCCATCCTGACCCTTCATCGGCGGTATCCACGATCTCGATGATTGATAACCCTCATCCCAACATCATCAACGTAGGGGTTGGTTTGTGCCCACCTTTGATGGGTACTTTTGATTATGCACCTCTTACCAACAATTTCTATTACATATCGGTTGTCCCTGACCAACCTAGGGCTGAAATCTTTAAAATCTCATAGTTTCACATGACTTACTTTAACGATCAGTAGAATGTTCCTTCCCCATCAGCTACGATGGAAGGGACAGGGCACCATGGAATGGCCATGCCTTTTTCTACAGTAGAAGTTGCATACTCTATAGTCTAGCAAGCTTCCACCGACCCCGATCTGATTCCCACACAGGAGTTAGGTCTGGTTCTAGAGCCTATTTGGGCTCAAGGTTCCCTCATCGATACTGATTCTTTAGAATCAGTATTGCCCTCAGACGAGGCGATTATTGAGGCAATGACTAGTCCAGACAGACATTGGGATGATCTCCATCACAGATCTTATTTTCTCCCAGAGTTAAGAAGAACTGAAGCAGGTGAATTCACTCTAACTATGACTGGAGATAGGGCTTGCCCTATGAATCCTTTCACCATGCACGTTTTTTATGCTGAAGGAAATATGGAAACCATCGCAAAAACGATACCTATTGATATCTGCAGAACCCTTGGCCTCATGGAGAATATCTTCGTCGGAGCGGACTGCTCCCCCAAGGAGATCTGAATATACATGGATTTATTTAAAGAATTTTGCGACGTGTTTGCCTGGTCTTACAAGGAAATTCTAGGCATAGATCCAAGAATCATCGAACATGAAATCATGACATATCCTGACGCTAAGATGGTCTGGTAGAAGCTTCATCTAGTTAATCCTAGGAAAGCAACAACTATTAAGGATGAAGTAGAGAAACAACTCAAAGTTGGTTTCATCTACCCCATTTAATTGACTTAATGGGTGTTAAATCTCGTGCCAGTCAACAAAAACTAGGGTACTATTCGCGTATGTACGAACTTCCATGATTTGAACAAGGTCTGTCCAAAGGATAATTTTCCCACGTCGTTTATTGACTAGATAGTCGATGAATGTGAAAGTTGTGAGGCCTTTTCTTTCATGGATGGTTTTTTGGGATACAATCAGATAAAAATCAAAGCCGAAGACTAACAAAAAACCTCTTTCATTTGTCTGTGGGGTACAATCGCTTATCGAAAGATGCCTTTTAAGCTAAAAAATGTTGGAGCCACTTTTCAGCGGGCCATGTCTTTTTCTTTCCACGATCTCAAACAAATAGTAGAGGCTTATATTGATGATTTAACATCACGATATTGCAAGAGAGTTGATCATCCTACACACCTCTGACTCGTCTTTGAGCGATGTCGCTACTACCGGATTCACTTGAATCCAAACAAATGCAGTTTTTGCATAACGTTGGGTCATTTGCTAGGTTTCATAGTTTCAACAATAGGGATCATGGTCGATCCTCTAAAGGTTGAGGCGATAGTTTAGTTGCCTCTCCTGTGCACAATCCCTCAGCTTCAGAGTTTACAGAGAAAAGCGAACTTTTTATGGTGTTTCATAAAAAATTATGCCAAGATCACAAAGGGTTTTATTCATTTACTGAATAAGGACATTCCTTTTCATTGGGATGAATCCACTCAATGCTCTTTTGGAGCATTGAAACACGCCCTCACGTCTTCCCCTCTGCTTCGGCCACCCAATTATAATAAAGATTTCTTACTATACTTGGCCACTGCAGAGTCGACCATCGGCATGGTATTGGTTTAGGAGGATGATTTTCTCTCAGAATACATGATTTATTACCTGAGCAAAGGCCTGGTTGGACTGGAACGCAATTATTCCCATGATAAAAAACTTGCGTTGGCAGTAGTTCATGCTGTCCAGCGGTTCCATCATTACATCTTATTTTGCAAGACCACTATCATTGTTGTTGTGAATCTGTTTCAATACGTGTTGACACAACGTGTAATCAATGGAAAGATCAGTAGATGGATAGTTATCCTCCAAAAATTCGACTTGTATTTTGTCTCTGCGAAATCCAAAAAGTCATTAGTCTTTGCAGAACTCATCTTGGAACTTTTGATCGAATCAGGTGATGTTATACCTGTGGAGTCTCCTATCAAAGGAGACATGTTTTTTGATCACGTCTTAATACCCATGGTATGGAGATATACTAGTATATCTCCAGAATTTGAAGTGCCCCACCTCTGCTTCTCGTGATGAGCGTCTCCGTATACGCCATCAGGCCAAGAACTATCTCATACTCATGGACACTTTGTATCTTTGAGGTATAGATTGCATCCTTTGCCGGTGTCTCACTCATGAAGAAGCATAAATCATGATTAAAAATTGCCACACCGGATCATGTGGCGGTCATTTGTCTAGGTTGGCAACAACCCAAAAGATTCTACGAGATGGTTACTTTTGGCCGACATTAATCAAATATTGTGTTGAATCGGTCAAGAAGTGCCACCCGTGTCAGGTCTTCTCTTGGAAGATGAGGGCACACCTCGCTCCCATGTTTCCTGTCATCACAGTTGGTCCCTTCACCAAGTGGGGGATTGATTATGCTACATGCAACCCCACTTCAACAAAGGGGAACCGTTATATCATCGTAGAAGTAGAATACTTTAAGAAGTGGGTCGAGGCTATGTCAACGTTTAAAGATGATGGCGAGACAACAACTCTCTTTTTGTTTAACCAGATAATAGCAAGGTTAGACATCCCAAGAGAGATTGTCACTGACCATGGCAGTCACTTTCAGAATAAAATGATGTCCAAGTTAACGTCAAATCTTGGGTTGAGGAAAGAAAATTCGTCACCCTACCACCCCCAAGCGAATGGTCATGTGGAAGCTGTGAATAAGTCCTTGAAGAATATTTTACAGTGAATGATCATTTCAGCCAAGTCAAATTGACATTTGATGTTGTACTCTACATTATGGGCCTACCGAACGATTGTTAAGACTGCAAACGGTTTCTCACCTTTTCAACTCATTTACGGGCTGGAAGCAGTCTTTCCTATAGAGTTCTAGATCCCGTCTCTAAAGCTGGCAGTACAGTTATTTCCAGACACTTCACCGCTTGAAGAGTGTTTATTATATCTCGAGCAACTCAATGAGAAGTGTCGTGATGCAGCCTTGGATAACAAGGATCACAAAAAAAAATTCAAGTGTCAATATGATCGGTATGTTTGTCCTCAGATTTTCTCTGAAGGTGACCTTGTCCTAGTTTATAACCAAGATAAGGATCCCCTGGGGGAAGGTAAGTTCAAACCCATGTGGTTCAGACCTTTCATCGTGAAGGAGGTTCTAAAGAAGGGTGCTTATCGTCTGGTGGAATTTGAGGGAAATGCATTAGTGGATCCTATAAATGGGCTCTACCTCAAGAAGTATTACTCGTAGGTGGACCGCCTTGGGTGACTTCGTGTACATATGTATAGTTCTTATACATTTTCTTTTTAGTTTTTGTCTTTTTGGTTTTATGGACGTGTCATTTTTGATGTCATATTTTTCAATGTGGCAGATGTCAAGTGAATCAAAGGTGTTCATTGGGTTCACGGATGGCACTAGCCGGCACACTCAGAGGCTTGCTTCCGTAGCTTGGGTGGTTTTCACACCTCAGGGATAGTTGCTATCTTCAGGAGGTATCTATTTAGGTGACACCACAAACAATGTCGCCGAATATAGTGTAGTCTTAGAGTTGTTTCATGACTCTTTTTTGCATGGTATCTCTTGCCTCCAGGTCTACTTAGACACTCAAATTGGTTGTGTCCCAGTTAAATGGGGTTTACCACGTTTACGATCCTACTCTACATCAATGGTTCCTTAGGGTATGTCTCTTAGAACAAATATTTTATTACATTACGTATATCTATGTTCCTAGGAGATTGAATCAAATCACAGATACTCTAGCTAATCATGTATTAGATTGGCACATTGTACACATGTAAGAAAAAGCACACACACACACACATGTAAATACATTTTTAAATTAGATGTAATCCATAAGACGTAAAAATATGT
>JASDQU010030514.1:6876-22379 GCA_032191745.1 Picea mariana | reverse complement strand
CTCCAAGTAATATGCCCATTATGACCTTCTTAGTGAAATTAATTAAGATATGACCCATAATAACTCAAAATTACAGAAATCATCGGAATGCAACGAAACCAAAACCAAGCTGTGCGGAATGGATCATGATGATGAACGATGCAAGTCGGGCCCAATAAAACCCCTCAATATCTCCTGAACTCTTTGTCGCCCCTATCTGGCTACTCTGGTAGGCATAGCACTCTGTAAAGTTATAATGTCCCAAAATGGGGACATTACAATATGTTACCCCAACGCAGGTTGGTATGCTACTCCAACGCAGGCTGGTATGTTACCCCCGCGCAGGTTGGTATGCTACTCCAACACAGGCTGGTATATTACCCCAACGTTGGTTGGTATGCTACTCCAACGCAGGCTAGTATGTTACCCCAACACAGGTTGGTATTCTACTCCAACATACGTTGGTATGTTACCCCAACGTAGGTTGGTATGCTACTCCAACAAAGGTTGGTACACTACTCTAGTGAAAGTCCATAAATTCTTATGATGTATGGATTCATGAAATTCAACAAGACAATGGATGAGGTGTGCAGAAGCAATGATGATGATTGTTCCAAAAGGAATACCTTCCTCATTAAGAGGGAGAATTAAAATTTTGAGTCAGATTCTGTGTGAGCTTAGGAGTTACTAGTCCTATATGAACTAGATGTCGACATGTAGTGTTGGAAATGATTCCCAGTTAGAGTGTCAATCAATAGCATCAGAGGTTATTAGCTGGAGGGACAACCAGTAGTGTTGGAGGTGTTTTATAGCTAGATGGATAATGTGCAACTATGATGGTGATACTTGATCTGTTTGATCATATGATATCCTGTGTGGCTATGGTGATGCTACCTGTAGACTGGTCTACAAGACCATGTGAATCTTTCCCATGCCATGTGAGATGGATGGATGTGTTTTATACCACTACATGAAGAACATCTTAGTTAATACCTCCCTAGCTAAGAGGGAGTGTTGATGTTTTGGTACTTGCGGGAGGTATTAACCTGCACGTGTAACCTATGACTTATAATATAATATTTTGGAAGCAAGTGAACCATTAAACAGATGTGTGGAAACCCTAGAAGACAAGTCGACCTAGAAGAATAAATAATATTAGAATATTATCTTCCATAAATACAAGTCAACTCCACAAGAAAAAGATAAACAAAAAATATATTTACCCGAAATTCAGGTCGGCCCAGCCAGAAAAGTCATTAGACAGATTAATATAAATAGAGGACATTTTAGCTCATTTGGATATCTAGTCAGAGTGCAAGTCTTGTRGAGAGCTGCAGTTGCAGTTGCAACTGTAGCTGCAAGGAGGAATAAKGGCCTATGGTCATCCCTTGGTCTTGGTCTCTCTCTAGCGCTATCAAGTGATTCTCTTGGTGAAACTCTTGGTGATATTCTTGCTAAGTATGGCGCAAGKTTGAGAGAGTAGTGCAACTGCAAYTKCTACAATTGYGTATGACACTTATTCTGTGGATATGGATACTCTCTCTCTTGTGCGCTGCCATTGGAGAAGGAGCGCTCTACTTGTCTTGAGTTGTTGTTGCAGTTAGCAACAAGGTTTTATCTGTTGGTTCTGGAGTATGCTTGTCATAATTATTCTAAGTAAAGGTTAGTATGCTCGGGGTGGCATATGTGAATGACTATGGTTGGGTGACAATGATGTGACATTGTCTATGGTCAAATGAGCATACCAAAATTTCAAAAATATGGATGGAAGAATCATCTCTTTGTTTCCCTCTTCCAAGCTTCTACAAGCATATTTGAGTGGCTTGCTACACATGGCTTCTTTTCTAGTTCCTCTTACCTTGACGAAAGTGGTTTGAGATACACTTGTGTTGGCTTCTTATCCACTGAATCCTAGGCCTTCATGCTTGGGCCTTTGTTGAGATGCAATGGGAAACAAAATCCCTTGCCCTTCCTTGCCTAGCCCTTTGCCAGCATAGCCCATTTGCCTCATGAGCTTGGAACCAATGCCTCTAGTGTGCTTCTCAAATTCACCAAAGATATTGGAAGGTGAGTTTCTATGTTTTCATCTGTCATGGTACCAGGTCTAACAATGGCAATGAAAGGGGCTTGCTTGGTCTCTTTGAAAATTGCTTCTAGCTTATTCAAGGCCTCTTCCTTCACTGCTAAGTCATGGTATGGGTGAGCAATAACCTCAATGAACCTCTCTTCTTTCCAATTATCCATCTCAATGGATTTCTCCCCCAACTGCAAGTGATACAATATGCTCTTGTCTAATTCTTCCGTCATGGCAATGAAAGAGTCCTGGAGCTTGGCAAGCTCTTTCTCCAACACATCTACTCTTTGTTTCCAATATCGACTTTCCTCTTGCATATTTCTATTAAAGTCTCTCAACTCTTCCAACTTCTCTATGTTCAAAGATTTTCCCATGGTAGCTTCTTCAAGGTCCCTAGCGAACCTGCTCTAATACCATATTATCAGTAATGGTGGGCCCATGGCATGTCCATTTCAACAATGCAGATTCTTTGTAGAATTTATATTTTGTTCTTTGTTCTTTGGGTTGTTTACTGCTTGGTTTTCATTTTTTGTGGTCACTATACCAATTCCAACTAAGTTATTAATTGTGTCCAAGACCAACAATGAAGGAAATGCTTAGTTGATGGATTTAATTATCCGACAATGGAGAAAAATGTCGAGGGGGAAAATTGAGTCGACTTGTAGTGAAGAAAATGTTCTTTTGATGAATTTAGTAGATTAACAATGGAGAAAAACACCTAGGGTGATTTTAAGCACTCGACATGAGATAAAACGACTAGGTGTGAATTCAGACCTCCGACATCAAAGAAAAATGAACTTGCTGAGTTTAAACATTCAACATTAGAGAAAAATGTTTTGGGGCACGTTTAGACACTCAACAACATAGAAAAATGACCCAGGGTGAGTTTAGACTCTCAACATCAGAAAAAAATGACCCGAGGTAGAGAGAAGATGCCTAGCTAAAAAAACATGACCCGACAATGGTTAACCCCTGCCAGCTCCTCAATTGAATTTTCCAACACTAAGAAAAATGCCCAGAGGAGGGAATACAATTCGTGGGCGAGTGGAACCTCAATCAATAAGAAAAGATGCATCTCAAAGATGATTGAGATAATGAATCTTGCATCTATTAACCAGAACATAAATTCCAAGTAATAAAACTCAAACCTGAACCGCAATATACCTCACAAAGAAGATTTCACCTACACGGTATGAACAAAAGAGATTTATTTTGTTCGAGAAATTCATTACAGTGGGTGAGCTATGCATGCCCAAAAAACTCATACATTGTTTTTTTTTCTGACAGAAACGGGTAATGGATTTTGATTAAAGAAAAGTTGTGGCGAGCCACAGGTGCTAGTACATAGAGAGTGAGCAATGGTCATATAACCAGATACAAGACCAGGAGGAACATTTTCCTACCTAGTTATATGGAATTTAAACATAACAGAGTTAAAATATGCAGAGGCTTCTATACAAAATACCTTCTTCGCAACATTATTTCTATGAAGACATTCCTAGACTTAATCGGCCTTCCAGATTACTTGGACCCACCCTTCTTGGGCTGAATTCGCTCTTGCTGCCAATCTTTGTTCAATTGTGCCATTTTCTCTCACAGTTGGGTAACTCAGTCTTCCAAATCTTGCTTTGGCTCCCTGATAGTTTGATGAAGTTTTCCAATCTCCTCTGAGAGTCCGATTTTTGTGGAAGTGATATCTGCTTCTAGCATCTCCAACCTTCTTCCTGCATCGATGTCAAGGTTCTCAAGAAAATCGAGTTGGTTTTGCAGCAGCTGCTTGAGATGTTGCATACCGTCCTCTAGCGCCTTCAGTCGATCTTCAGACGTGGGAATGTTGCTCGAGCTGGATGCCATTGCTTCGTGTGGGCTACCTGAGAAGATGTTTCCTTGTGCTCGCCTCCTATCCCTGATTAACCGTTCCCTATGAGGATGCCTTACTTGCCTCCGAGGATTCCTGGAATGCGTATTCCCATCCCTGCATCCTCTTTTAAACTCAGAGAGCTTCGCTTCCGCTGCTCCTAAGTGATTCTCTTGATCTTGGCAGCTTGGGTGTCGAGCTGGAATGATGGGTGATCCCAACGGGTTCAACGACCAAATTATTCGCTTGGCACACGTTCCAGGGGATCTCCGTGTCTTGCCAGGCCTCGGGATCTCACCTGTACCTCCAAACCTGTGGCAACTTGCTTTGTCAAATCGTCTCTCGTCGTCTTTCTGTCACGACCCCTTGGCTTACAGTATTACGATTTCATTGATGGTTCCGTTGAGGTGAATGGTTCCTGTTCTGCAAAGGACACCTTTATTAGCCTTTGCATCAGCTTTAGCGTTAAGACTTCGGAGGATGTGGAAAATTTTATAAGTTCTAAACTTGCTGAGGAGGAGATGGATTTTCGCCAGCATTTGTTTGATCTGGGCATTCTTCATGCTCTTGCATCTTATTAGGGCTTGAATTAATAATCGGGAGTCCCCAATTATGACTAAGTCCTGGATACTGTTCTTGATAGCTTGGTGGAGACCTTGCCAGAGGGCCAGTGCTTCTGCTCTGTTGTTAGTTTTTGTTCCTAGTCCCCTAGAAACGCTGAAATTCGGGATCCCTCCAGGGTTTACCAGTACCCCTCCTGCCCCTACTAAGCCCGGGTTTCCCTTGGAGGCCCCATCGAAGAATAAAATGTGCATTTTCTCCCTCTTCTTCTAATCCTCAAAGTCTCTCTCCTCCACTATGATTTCCCATACTTCCTTATGGGTTTGTTTCTAGTTTTCTGTTGTTGGTCTTGGATGTTGAAATGCTCAATCCAATGTTTCTCTGCCTTCTCTAGTGGCCTGGAGTTCTTAGCCTTGCAGAAGTAGGGGGTGCTTTCCCCAAAAAGGGCCTTTATCTTGGTTGCAACGTGAGTAGGGCTGCTTTTGGTCTCCCTAAAAATCCTGTTATTTCTTTCTATCCAGATGTTCCAGAGCATGAATTTGGGGATAGTACTCTAGAGGTTGGATATTTGACCATTTTTTGTTGTTTGGAATGGACAAAGAGAGTTCCAATTGTGGAGCAGTCTAGAGGCCCCTTGAGGGAGCTTAGGAGGAGTAGGAAGCCCTAGGGTCAGCCTCCAAACCGCCTTAGAATAAGCGCAACTTAGGAGCAAATGGTCTATTGTTTCTTCTTCTTGAGTACAAAGGGGACATCTATGGGGGCCTTCCCAACCACTTCTTCTTAGATTTTCTCCTGTGAGGATTCCTCTGTGTGCAAGGGTCCAAATGAACAGATCTATTTTAGGGATGGATTTGTATGTCCAGATTGCTTTCCAGATTGTGGGGTCAGGGGGGACGTGGGGGATTGCTGCTTTGTGATGGTACCCTATTGCTGTAGAGTAAACTCTTGAAGAGACTCCCCAACCTCTTTTGTCTTTTATCCTTTCCTTTAATGGGGATTTCCCCTTCAAAGAGAGAGTCAACTTTTCCCATTCTTCTTCTAAATCTGGAGGCTTGTTCGCTGCTTCCCACCTTAGCCAATTTTTGTTCTCATCATCACCCCAAACTGAGATGTTCCAAATCTTGCTTAGGTTCTGAGTTTTCATCCATTCTTTGAGTCGTCTAAGATCCTGATTCGTTCCTAGAGGTGGGTCTTCCATGATTGAGTCTTCCCAAATGTTGATTGATTGAGTCTTCCCAAATGTTGATTTCTTTTCCATTCCCTGGTATCCAAGTGAGATTCGGTCTGAAGTGTTCCAACGCCTTCTGGAAAAGGGAGAAAATCGGAGATCCTTTCTCCACCAAAGTTGGGCGATCGAGGCACTTTTTCCTTGGACCTTGAAAGTATTTCTTCCAGAGTGCTCTTTTGCTCCAG
The DNA here is from genome assembly GCA_032191745.1 of Picea mariana. Classification (NCBI taxonomy): domain Eukaryota; kingdom Viridiplantae; phylum Streptophyta; class Pinopsida; order Pinales; family Pinaceae; genus Picea; species Picea mariana. Next base: position 16,494 of record JASDQU010030514.1, on the reverse strand, counting down.
GATGATTTCCCCGTGATTAAATGCTAGAGATGTTTGCTCCCAGGGAAATATTTTGAACATGCATATTTTTAAAATGGAGGCCACCTTCTGAGAAAGTTTTGGCTACTTTTTCCCAGCTTATTAGATGCAACTTTCTTCTTGTGTTGTTTCCTCCTTCCCAGAGAAATCTTCTGAATAACGCTTCCATTTTCTGTATTATTGTGACCGGTGCTAGTAATAAGAGTCTTTGATAGATTGAAATGCTTGTTAGCACTGCTTTTATGAGGATCAATTTACCTGCTAGGTTAAGCCATATTGCTCCCCAGGAGTTTATTTATTTTTTTAACTTTTCTATCAACGTGTTCCAGTTAGAGGCCAAAGGTTTGGTTTTGAAAATCGGGACTCCCAGATAATGAAATGCCTCCCAGGCCGTGGTGCCTTCCATCCCTAGGACTCTAGAAATTTCCAAAATTTCCCTTGGAGTAATGCTCCAACCATAGATCTTGCTTTCGGGCAGGCTTATCATGCTGCCAGAGACATCTGCATAGCTATCTAGATATTTTTTGAATTTCTTTGTTGTCTGCACACTCGCCCCTCCCAACAACAATGTGTCATCTGCAAATTGGGCATGGTTGATGTCTTTGACTCCTAGGGCTATCCTTAGGCCGAGAAGATTGTTGTGTGTCTGGTTGTAGTCCAATTGGAAGCTAAGAACTGATGCCTGAATTGCATAAAGAAGAGGAGAGAGGGGGTAGCCTTGACGGAGACCTCTGGTGGCTTGAAAGAATCTGGTCACTCGACCGTTCACTAGAGGTGCTATCCAAGGGGAACCAATACAAGATTTTACCCAGCTTATAAAGGCTAGGGTGAAGCCAAAATTTTCCATGACCTTGAAAAGAAAATTGTGTTTTACTCTATCAAAAACATTAGCAAGATCTAGCTTAATTATCATACCTTTGTCCTTTCGGCGAATGCTAGAGTGCAGAGCTTCTTGAACTAAAATGATGTTGTCCACTATATGTCTACCTTTTACAAAACCACCTTGGTTCTCTGGAATGATGCCTGGGAGGATATTTTTAATTCTGTTGGCTATCACTTTGGTGGGGATCTTGTAGCTAGTGTTGTAGAGTGAGATTGGGCAGAATCTTCCAAAGTTAATTGCCCCTTTTTCTTCGGAATAAGAGCTAGGAAAGATGAATTTGTTCCTCCTCCTAACTTGCTTTACTTCTAAGATTTTCGGATCATCTTTGTCAGGTTTGATTTGATTATGTCCCAGCTACTTTGATAGAATCTAGCGGTGAAGCCATCTGGCCCCGAGGCTTTATCTAGATACATTTGGTCCAATGCATCTTTTATTTCTTGCTGATGCACTACTCTGGTTAACTTGTTGTTCACATCCTCCTGAATGAGCATCGGGACTAGAGAAGGGGGGTAGTCTTTGGGGTTAATGGTAGAAATCTGCGTTTCTGAGTAGAGAGTTTCAACGGCATCAGCTGCAGCCTCTTTTATGCCCCCAAAGTCTGTTATTGTCTGATTTTGGACCTGAATTTCTGAAACTTTCTTAAATTGCTTTCTGGCCTCAGCTTGTTTGTGGAAATAGTTGGTATTTTTATCTCCTGCTTTCAGCCAAAGGCATCGCGACTTTTGATGCCAAAAGTTTTCTTCCTCTTTGCATGCTTGATGCCATTTCCTCTGGAGCTTCTCTTCTTGCTGCAAAACTTCCTAGGTGATATTCCTTTCTTCCAATTCCATTTGGTGTGTCTCCAATTGTTTTTGGGCTTCATGTCGTTTTGTTATGGGACTTGAGTGGGTTTTGGCCCAAGATTTTAGTGCTTCCTTTAGTCTTCTGAGCCTTTCTTCCCAAACAAAGAAGGCTAAGCCTCCGATCTGTTCATTCCAGATTTTGGTGACCAGGTTCTGGTAGTCGTTGATTTGTATCCAAGATGGACAAAATCTAAAGGGGATTGGTTTGAGATTTTTGTCAGAAGTGATTTCCAGTAGGATTGGTTTATGGTCTGACACACTGTGCGGAAGGATTGAGGAGGTGAGATTCAGGTCCAGAAGCAATAAAGAGCTTTGAACTAAGAACCTATCTAGCCTTGCTGCGATGTGCCCTGGGCCTACCCTCTTATTCGACCAAGTGTAATTACCTTTAGTTGGTTTGACATCTTCCATCTCCCATTCTGACATAATATCTTCGACCCATTCTCTCGTTGGATCTCGCACTATGGAGCCCCCTTTTTTCTCGGCTGCGGCTAAGGTTACATTTAGATCCCCCCCTATAATGATATTGTCTAGATCGTTTGAGAGCAAGTATTCCTTTAGGGTATCCCAACAATCTTTTTTTTCTTCCAATAGGATTGGAATGTAGAGGTTAAAGAGGCTTACCTATCGTCCCGTTTATTTGTGCAGAAGGTTGGAGTAGATCCAATGTGTGTTGGTTTCAAAGTTGATTACATCAAACTTCAGGGCATTCTAGATAGTGCTGATACCTCCTAAGGCACCTCTTGCGCTTTCTGCTATTCCTTGACTGAATTTCCAAATTGCCTTTGTTTTGTTGAGGAATTTATTCTCTTCCATCTTGGTCTCCTGGAGTAGAAGGATTTTGGTTTTGGAAGTTTTGATGATGTCTTTGAGCACCTCTTCTTTTACTTTGTTGCCGAAACCTCTACAATTCCAGGAGGTTAGTTTCATGGCTTACCCGGGGGTGGAGTTTGGGCTCCTTGCAGAGCCCTGGAGTGCTTTCTCGTATGTCTTACTTTGATCAACTGTCTTATTGTTGGTTGCGACCCACTTAGGACATCTTTGTATGTCTCCTGATCTCTTTCTTCTTTTTTGGATCTCCTTCCCCTACCGGATTTCTTTGGGGTTAGAATAGTGTTGCTTGCTCCCTCGTATTCGCTCTCAGAAGAGACCTCTCCTTCCTTTGTTTCCAGCCCAATATTCTTTCCTGCCGTGTTCTTCCCCTACTCTTCTTCTGGTTTTGGAGCTGGCGCTTCCCTTGTTCCTTGTGGTGATTTCCCTTGCATGTCCTCTGCTGACCGATCTTCCTGTGGGTTTTCTTCCGGTTTTTCTATTGCATGGCCCTTATCAAGGTTTCTTGGGTTGTTTTCCACCATTGCTACTGATTGAGTTTCATTTTCTGTGGGCTGTGTTGGTGCTGTCTTTTCATTCCTTGGTCCTTTTGTTCTTGTTGCAGTTTTCCCTTTCCTTGGCTATTGCCAACCTTCTCCATTTTCCTTCTCCTTGTTTGGGTTCTTTGGGCAGTTCCGTTGAAAGTGGCCATATTCATGGCAGCCCCTACATTTGAACGACCGTTGTTCGTAATTGAGTTTTTGGTAATGATGCCATTCTCCAACTTTTAACTTGATTGCTTCTGGAAGGCCCACTTCTAAGTCCACTTCTACACATATGCGCGCACAGGAGTATTGATCTTTGGGGTTTGCCCTATCAATATATTTACCTAGTCCGTTTTCGATTGCCTAGAGCGAAGTAGGATTCCAGCAGTGGATTGAGAGATTTGGGAGCCTGACCCAGAACGGGACATCCTTTGGCACTTCAACCGCTGGATCAAAGCTTGGCGTCCATCGGTTTAGATACAGTCCTTGAGTTCCCATAAAATACGATCTATTTCTGAAGATGAGGTCTCTGTCTTCCTGAGAGATAAATTTGAAGATAAAGAGTCCTCTTCCTACTGCATAACAGGTTATGCTGCTTTTGATCAGTGGACGCCAATTTCTTTGGATCCAGTTGTCTGTAGTTCGGGCTGACGACCAAAGCCCCATAAACTGACCCACCAAGCCTCATTCTGACAAAGAGACTGCTACACGCATAGGGTGATCTGGGGGTAATTCTATCTCTGGGATTGAATCGAGTTTCTTGAAAAAGCTAGGAGGTTCAGCCGCTGGAAGCTTCTTGCCTTGGGAAGCCAAAATCTTGCGAAAGGAATCTGCCGAAGAGGGGGTTGTTGGCTTCCCTCCCTCGGAGGGTGGCATTGTTGCAGATCGCTGGTTCGGATCGCTTACAGTCGAGGGCAAGCCCTAGCCCTAGCTTGCGACTGTAAAGATGGATGTATGTAGTCCTACCCACACTTTTGAAATTCCAAAAAACTCATACATTGTTACTCACAAAAAGAAATGAATATTTCCATGGCTCAGAGATTCCTTCGCTTATCATGGATAAACTCCTTGACTCCTTTTCCCACCGATATTCAAGCATGCTACACTCTTCAAGCTCTCATCTCTACAAACTTTCCAATTTCTCCTTGTCTCCCTTTGTTTCCCCTTCTTTACTACAACCCTCATTTTTAATGGGTTGCCTTTGGTAGGCCAACCATCACAATGGTTCGTTTCTTCTTCCAATTTTTTCCAAAAAGACAAGTGGGAAAAAAATAATTACAAGTTTATTACAATTTTGACAAAATGTTTTGGGTGAGGATCCAATTTGGATCAACAAAGGTGTATATATAGCAAGACAAGAAGCACTTTAGATTCAATAGGTACTCTTAGAGTTTGGTATTCGACAAGGACAACCCATTACATTATGATGAAACTATTAGAGAACCATTCACATTGCACACCATCTAGTCGAGCACCAATGCACCAAACACACTAAGATACATATGCAATTTATACAAAAACTTGTTTAGGATTAAGTCATTAATTTTCAATATTGCCACATAGAGGACCAAGTTGAAAACATATTCACTGAGCCTTTAACAAAGGATATTTTTTATCATTTGTGGTCTTTGTTAGGAGTGAAGAAAGTTGTTGTTAAGGGTGTATAGCATGTAATGCCCCTTTTCTTCTTCTTTTGCACATATTGTTTAATAACCCTAAGTTAATCTTAAGAGGATATTGTTGTGTGTGAATTGATGCATGGAGTGGCCAAGTGCACTCAATCAGTGGGTTGGAGCTATTGAGATAGACAAAAAACAAAAAGGTGCAAGATGTGTGAGTGAATCAAAACAAACCAAATCAATTCCCAAACATGTAATGCATTCAAATCGGTGAGAAAGAGGAAAACAAACTTTGAGGCAAGCTTCTTGATGTAATGGCTTTGCTATGGATAAAAAAGAGGTGAACCCCAATGGACAATCCTTCTCATAAAAACTACACACAGTGAAAACAAAGAACCAAAACCACAATCCCCCAACAAGAGTAGTGCATCCAATGGTTTGTATAAAATCCAAATAAGAARCATGGAAACCATTTAAACAATAGTTTTTTGGGGGGAGATATTGAATTCTTTATATTATCATCAAATGGGAAGAAATTACAAAATTGAAATATTTCACCTCAAGGGAGTGATGAAGATGATCTCCAAGCTCTCTCTTCGAGGGGTCCTTTCCTCTTTAGGACTCTCTCATTAATATTGGAGTGATTTGAGTATCATTTYCCCCTATGCAATGGAAAATGGAGAGGAAATGTGGGCAACACAACCACTCATGAAGCACAGTGAACTAGATTGAAGCATGTGGGATTACAATCTCTGGCTAAAAACTTGCATCATATCTCTCATTTAATTGATGGAGGATTCCTTAATTTATAGATTTTTCTAGAGGAAGTGATCCAGGTGGATATTGGTGTCCACCCACCTGTTCCAAATTCCAACTGGCTCATTTGGACAGTTTTCAGTTCAACACGTTTCTTTATAATGGGGAAATTTATTCGTAATTATGGGTTATGTAGTTATGGGACTATTTTGAATCCGTACACATCATCTAGGTGGATATTAGTGTCCGCCCACCTATTCCAACTGGCTAATTTTGGAAGCTTTCATGTCAATACATCTTTTTGTACTTCCAGGGCCATTTTGGGGATCTAAACAATGTTTTCTTGGCTTTCCATAGTCAAACTGCAAATAGAGTTTCTGGGGATCTGTTTCTGGCAATTTTTAAGTGTATTTCCTTGTAATATCTCTGCTTTCATTTTGTTCTGAAAATAATTCGAATCAATGGTATCAGAGGAGGCTGCTCTTGATCGTTTTTTAGTGCATGTCCCCGACGAGGTCCGAGTATAACAAGTTGCGTCTCGAGCTTGTCTCTCTTGAGGATAATCGCTTTCGCATGCCCAAGAAACCCTCTATAACGGAAAAAAAGAAAAAAGCCAGAGTAGAAGATTCTATTAACTTGTTGCTTGAGCAAGCTCTCATGATACAGAGGGACGAAATGATGGAGAATTTTGCACACATCCTTCAATGTCTGCCGATAGCAACATGCGCATATTCATCAAATGACCACTTTGGAGTAACCTCTCCCTTCAAGGTACAAGTTAATTTTGATATTCCCATATTTGAAGGTCAGATAGATGCAAATGTCTTAGAAAAATGGTTGAATTTGCTAGAAGGTTATTTCTTCATTCACAATTTTTCTGACAGGGAAAAGATCACCTTCACACTCCTCAAGGCTCTCCCCCATGTCAAACATTGGTGGGAAACTTACTGAGAGCAAAGTTCCACAGAGGAATCTGGAATATATGGGGCCGAGCCCACTCGAGATTTTTTTGTGGATGAGGTCAAGGAACAATACTACTCTATTGATAAGTATGAATACCAGTACATGAGATGGACCACACTACGACAAGAGAAGAGCCAAACAGTGACAAAGTTCAAAAATACTTTCCATACCTTGGAAACCAAGTTGGGTCTCAAAGACATATGGTTCTAAAATATCATGGGGCTCTACATAGGTACATTCAAACCAAAATGGATTTCCTAAAAATATCATCATTGGGAGTTTCCTATTGATATGCTGTCAAAATCAAGTAGAAATTTAGGCACTAGAAAAAATGGGAGTTCGAGTCTGCAAATCCGCAACAACCAAAGCATGGTAAACACAACCCTAACCAACAACCTCCCGACAACCAGCTCAAGAGATAGGAAAAAAAGGGTAAAGGAAAGACGAAGAATGACATTGGGAAGTGGTGCGACTTCCACAAAATCCCTTGGTACAACACTGATGAATGTCGCTCGAAACAACCATTAGTTGATCTAGGTGGATATTGGTGGCCACCCACCTATTCCAACTGGCTCCTCTTGACAATTTTTAGTTCAACACGTTCTTCTATACTTTGTAATTGTGGGTTCTACACTTCTGGGGCTGTATGAAGCCCTACACATCTTCTAGGTGGATAATGGTGGCCTCCCACTTAATCCAACTGGCTTATTTTGTATGTTTTCATGTCATCACATCTTTCTATACTTCCAGGGTCGTTTTGGGGCCCTAAACAATGTTTTTTGGCTCACCACAGTCAAATTGTATATGGAGTTAGAGTTCAATAGCGTAATGTGTATTTCTCAAAAAGACCTTTCCAACATGCCATCACACACTTAAAACGGAGGTCATATGCAAAAGTTACAACCCCAGGAAGTTGAGGTACCAACTTACCCATAGGGGCCCACATAACTTTTGCGTTTCATCTCCTAGGGTTAGGTTTTTAGATTCCTAGGGTTTTGGAATTCATGAATAATGTTAAAAAGGCCTTTGGAGCCTCATTGTAATCATTATACTCAGACGAATGTGCGTAGCAGCCACATCTCTTCTCATAGATAACTACCACCATTCGAGCGAGTGTTTCAGTTCTATAGTTTTATAGTTTCAACCTATTTCATTTATTCAATAGAAGATGTTGTTCACTGGATATCTGTGTTGTTCTTCGTATGTCTGTGTTTATTGTATTCAGTCTATTAATCAATTAGCTCCGCTCCTAAATCCGGATCATTGGTATCAAAGCAGTCTGCTCTTCATTTATTTTTCTTTGTGCATGTCCCCAACAAGATCTAGGTACAAGAAGTTGGGACTCGAACCAATCAAGCCGTTGCAAGATCGACCGCGCCAAGCCCAAAAACAACCCATGGGGAACTAAAAGAAGGATGATGGAGCAGGAGATCCTTTTAAAATGTTTCTCGAGGAAGCCCTTGCGTGACAAAGGAATGAAATGATGGACAACTTTGTGTAGATCCTTCGGTGGCTGCCCACAGGAGAAGCATCTTCATCAAGCGACCATGTAACCCACTTCAAGGTACAAGTAAATTTTGATATTCCATTATTTGAAGGACTAATAGATGCGAATGTTGTAGATAAGTGGTTGAATCTGCTCAAAGGGTATTTTTCGGTCCACATTTTTTTCGATAGGGAAAAAATTACTTTTTCACTCCTCAAGGTCATTCCCCATGTTAAGGACTGGTGGGAAACTTTCTCTGAGAAAAGGTCCATAGAGGAATCTGCAATATTTTTGGTTTCCCCTACATGGGATTCCTTTCGGGATGCCATTAAATAATAATACTACCATGTTGGAAGCTGCGAGGACCAGTACACCAGATGGACCACCCTGCGTTAGGAAAGGGACAAGACAATACTTGATTTCACCAGTATTTTTGATACCCTGCGCACCAAATTGGGTATCAAAGAATATGAGCGACATCTGGTGCTCAAATACCATAGATGTTTGCATAGATACCTTCAAACATAAATGGATTTTCTGGACATCGGCTCATTGGGTATGGCTTATAGATATGTTGTCAAGATTGAGCATAAATTTAAGCAGAAGAGGTGAGAGTTTGGATATGCAAACTCCTCACAACCAAAGATGGGCAAAGGCGTTCCCAACCCACACAACAAGGGGCAAAGCAAAGGTGGTCACTCTCAGGACAACCAGTCCAAGCCGCAACACAAGAAGGGAAATGAGAAGATGAAGAAGGATACTGGAAAATGGTGTGAATACTATAAAATCCCTTGGGACAACACTGAGGAATATCCCTCCAAGCAGTCACTCGTGTTTGAGCTAAAGGCTTCCAAGTCAAAGACCGATTCTGAATCCCAATCAAATCTAGAAGGAGGGAAGTGGATTATCGATGCCGAACCCAGTGCCACTGTCGCTACCACCAAAGTCCAACCAAGTGAACCAGAAGAACCAGAGGAAGGGGAACGACTCTTTCACTCACAGATGTTGGTAAAGGGGGCTCCGCTTCATTTCATTGTCGATAGTGGTAGTCAAAAGAACCTGATCTCAACCGAGGTCTTCAAGCGGTTGGACCTACCGACGAAACCACACCCATAGCCCTACACCATCGACTGGCTTCGCCAAGGAAGAGATCTTCGTGTCGGCCAATAGTGTCGTCTGCCCTATGACATCAAGCCTTTCAAAGACGAGGTATTATGTGATATTGCTCACCTTGAAGTTTGTGATGTTATTTTAGGAATACCATATTTGTGGAAGCGTCATGATGTGTATGAGTCTAGACCCCGTAGTGTTATTATTACTTTGGGTAGACAATTGTACAGGATACTAGAGGTAGCGCCGCCTATCACTATTTCTTTAATCTTTACTAAGCAATGCAACAAGGTAATTTCACAGATCGGGAAGTTCATCTTCTTTGTGATCCGTGCTCACATTAAGCATAAGGTTGCCGGCACATCTGTGGCCTCTACATAGAGCCTCTCTTTGCAATAGAAGCAAGTGGATGGGATCGTGGAAATGTAGAGAGACATCTTCTCCTCACCCACGGGGGTACCGACGCACTACCAAGTCAAACATCCAATTGATCTAAACCCTGGTGCACCTTTGCCTAATGGACCAGTCTATCATTGCTCGTTGATGGAAAATGAATAAATCAAGCATCAGATCTAAGAGCTTCTTC
>JASDQU010030509.1:0-22326 GCA_032191745.1 Picea mariana | reverse complement strand
TGTTCTTACCCTTCCCTTTTTTGGATTTATTTTTTCTGGTGGGGGTAGATTGAATAGAGTTCACCTCAGAAGTCTTGCCAGTGGGAGGGGTAGGACATGGAGCATTTTGAACATTAGAAGCAACATATTTTGGGTTGTTGCTAGAGGATTGTACAGAATGGGGTTGGGCATGGAAAGTGCCAATCACACCATCAGCTACATGAGAAGCAACAGGAGTAGTTGAAGTAGTAGAAGTAGAAGGACAAGGTGCGTCATGGAGTAAGTCATAAAGAGTACCCATTTGTGAGTAAACGAGGTCGAGGTATTGGGCACGAATGATTGCCTTTTCTTTTGTGACAACTCCACCCATGGCTATGCCACAAGCGATGTCATTCACGAATGATTTTATGAACTACTCTGCTAGAAACTGATCGGGAAGTCTTATTTTGATGAGTTGTCATCTCCATCACCACTCATGAATGTGATCAGAGATATGAGTGGCTTTGGTTTGTTTGAAAGAACTCAAAATTTTGGTTCCCGTTTCATAACGGATTGGTAACTGTTAGTGGGTAAGGAAATCCATAGTGAGGGTGTTGAAGTCGATGAAGAAGCATCATGGTAATTCTATATACCACTTCGCGGCGGAACCCCTGAGAGTTCACTACAAAAGGTGTAAACAAATAGAGTCATCCATCAAAGAGTTGGATGAACACCAAAGGTGAAAAGTCATTACATGATTGTTCGGGTCCTCTCCTGGTTTACCATCGAATTTAGGGATGTCGGATGGTATTTTGGCTGGTATCATGGGCCATTGAGGAGAGTGATAGATTGTATCATTTAAAATTCTTGATAGATCAGGGAGGTCCAGGGTGGCTAAGAAGGGTAACTGTCTATTCACGTGTGGGTACTGGTGACTTTCAGGAGGGAGCCCCATAGGTATACCAGTAGGACCATAAGCAGTTTGCATATAATGCAAAGATCCGAGCAGATTTAGTTGTTGGTGTGGAGGCAGGTAATTTATAGGGTTGTATTGATTGTGGTTGTTCCCTTGAACATGGGCATGGGTTTGAGCATTCGAGTCCCAAATAGGATTGGACGTACCTAGATATGGTTGTCCTGTACTAGGGGGTATGAAGGAGCTAGCTTGAGGTTGTTGCCCCCTAGTCGAGTGAGGATTGTTTTGGATAAGATAGTTCCAATACTGGGCCAAGGATGGAGCTATGTTTTGTCCATAGGGTGGGGTAGGTGGGGGTTTCCCTCTAATCGGGGGTTGCATCCCAATTGGGATTTTCCTTGCAAAATGGGATTGGGTTTGGCCTCCTCGGTGAAATTGTCCACCGACAGGAATCTGGTAATTAGGTGTGAAAGATGGGATGGTGCCACTAGGGTCGGTGCCTCCGATAGGGGATGGAAGAGGTCCTCTGAAAGGGGGTCGAGGAAGTTTCAGAATGAAACTAGGAGTGAGATGGTGCCTAGAAGGAGTGGAAATTCTAGGAGTCTCAGATGGGATTTGTGTAGGAGCGAGAATAGAAGCATTCAACGCATGATATCTGGGGGGAAGTTTTGGGGTGAATCTAGGTGAAAGTGATGTGCCAATGGGATCTTGGCTAGCCACTGTAATCCTGGTGTGAGGACACGTAGTATTTGGGACCATTGTCTAATGGACCATTTGTAGGCGAATAGTCAAGATGTGGTTGGTTGGTGGAGTGTTTGAACCAGGAAAATAATAGGCAGTAGTAAAAGGTATTTCGTCTGGATCAAATTTTTCGGGTAGCTCAGGTGTGACAGTAATATCAATGCTTTCTCCTGAGCCAAAGAGATCCCATCTAAAAGTTCTAGTAGTCCAAAAAGGATCTTGACCCTCAGGTCTTGTGAAAGGTTCGGTTGGTAATCCAGAAGACTCAACAACTATTTCTATTGAATAATTCACTTGAACAATACGTCTCAGAGAGTCGAGAGGAAGTTGGAAGTCCTCTCGAGAATTGGTAATTCGGGACCGTTCTAAAGAGTTAGTTCTTTCCACTTGTGGAGTGACAATGTATTGGACTTCACTCTATTGAGGAGAGCCCTCCGGTGATTTGGTAGGCAAGGGTTGAGAACCTTCCATATCTTTCAGGGGTAGGCCTTGCATTCTATGTGAACGGCATGGAGGGTCAATTTTGATGGAGTTAAAATCTTACGAAAGAAATTATATGGCTAACATGGGTAAAAAAATAGCAGGCGCTAGTAAAATCTATGAATCAAAACCAAGCAAACAAGACCTTCCAATTCCGAAGTCACTAGTTGGTGATGAAATCCAACGTTGTGATGACGAGATAAGAAGGGGTTGGGCTAGGGTGGAAAATTTACGTTGATGACCTGCTTAACAGACTTACACCCAAGTGCAAGCTCCCACACATAATCATGGGTATATCCTCCAAGGAGCTCGAGTGATTCTGGCCAACGTCGATTCCAGGTACCATGAAGACTTACCCCTCCACAGTCATCTTATGTAAGACCCTAAGAAGATAGGCTACTAAGGTTACCATAAACAACAATGATGCCTGGGGAAACAATCGACAATCCGTTCCACACGCAAAGGCAGGGTATATAGCCCGAAATCAACTTGAGAGGCTTCCACTCATCATTGTGGGTATACCTTCAAGTGACCCTCGTAATACGTGCAATCTCTACATTGAGATCAACAAATCAGGGTGAGTAACTCTGTCAATCTTAATGCGACCTTAGGTTTGACCCTTGTGTGAGAAGGGCTTCCTAGGAAAAAATGATGCAAATGGAATTTGACACTCCTTATCACAAGATACTATTGTGTGTTTTTTTCTTTGGAGAGTGTGTCTCACTGCCTATTTCAAAGCTCTAGCCTAGCTAATGTTGGTGCAAAAGAGCCCTAGAAAAAGTTACTAGTTGAAATTTTAAAATTGTGCAATATTATTAAAGGCTGTTGTTACTCAAGAGGGAGGTGGAGATGAAATCGGTGTTCTGTAAGACTTAGACCCAACTTTGCATAAATAGAAATGAATGATACAAACTTTCGTTCGATGAATTCTATCTACAATAGGGAGAAAGGAGTTTTTCTGGAACAATGCAAACTACGATGTACAATTCTCTTTTCAAATGTAGTACCAAACAATCATGGATAATGTAAATTCACTATTCATTCTCTTTTAATGCCAATATTTTCTGAATGATTGCTTAAAAGAACAAGACTTTAAAATTTGTTTTTTAGAAGCTAAAAATAGGGATGGACCTAAGAAAAGGTAAGCAACCAAAGAAAAAACAATACTCAATAAATGCCCAATTCAAATCTTTCAATGGAGATAAAAATAAAAATCCACAAGAAAAAGTTTCTTGAAATGTATATAGACAAAGAACTTTTCTAAGTAGCAAGCAATCTTAAGAAATAATAATCCCAACTTTTAAACCGATCAAAGACTTTTGACGAACAAGCACTCAATCTCAGAATCTGAGATTATACCCTCATTGGTAAAAGGTTAAGAAGTAAAAACTGGGAAAAATATTAAGAAGATTTTTCGATCTCTGAAAACTAATCTACCGCAAGATTTGAAGTCAAGAAATAGTCAAACACTAGAAAAATAAGTTCTTCCCAGATGAACAAACAAATCTGGGCATCAAAAAAGACAAGAAGACCTGATCCAAAACTTTTATAAATGGGTTCGTAGCCTAGTGGTGGAGTACAGTGCGCGAATGAAGCATTCTCGCAGTCTGGACACTGGCAAGGTGTGAGGATGTCGCACTGGACTGAACAGTGGGGTGCAAAAATGAAAGGTTCTCGCAGGCTACAAAGAGGTACAGTGCGAGAAGGTTTGTAAATTATGAAAATTTGGAAAAGGGACAATATTTTTGAGTGAACTTCTAGGTACAGAGAGTCTATAAGGGCCTCCTACAGACTCAAAGACTGGTTGGCAATGAAATAGGTAGAACAAGAGAAAATGGCCAACAAAAGACAACAAAAATGAGTTGCATCCCCAGTGAAGTCACCAATTTTGTTACAGGATAAATCTATATATGCAGACACTAACAGATCTCCCTAGATCCTCCTAGATCTGGAACAAAACAGGATAGGACATGACTCTTTCTATAAGTTGCAATCATTGAATCTACTACCAACAAGGAATGAGTGACATACATTCATATCGCTTCCTTAGGTCTCTGTTGTTTCTACTTCACTCTGGTGATTTTCTGAGATCAGGTCCAAGACAACAAAAACCAACCAAAGTGAAGATAGAAAAGTATATTAAATGTCAACCTATGCATATGATCAAGGAGTTATGCAATAAAATAGGCATGATTTTATGGGAAAGGGACATGCCACTGTATTAGATTAAATGAAAGTAGAAGATACAAACAGATCGGCTTGATGTCACAAGCTTCCTTTCAGTGGTCCTTGGTTCCAACACACACAGTTTCTCTACAATTGCATAAAGAATATCCAATACAACTTGATAGACAAATAGAGTCTTCAAACTTCAATCCAAACAGGGTTCTTCACACAATTCTTTCATAAATTCTCCATTCAATCTTGCTTAACCCCTTACTTGAGAAACCCTTCATTATATAGGAGAAGGAGAGATGGTTAAAGGGATGAGGATGATCCCACTAAATTTGAGAAGTCAGTAGCATGCCAACCATGCGAATGCCAACTCATTTTCTAGAAGATACTCTTCTAGAACCTTCATAACTTCATCTTCCTTTTAATCTTCAAAATAGGTTCGCACCCTACCTATAGAGCAGACTGCGAACACCTCACAGGATAGGTATAGGTTTGCCTATGAGAATCAAGATTCTCGCACCCTACAAGATAGTTAGCTTGCGAACTCATCTTAAAAATATGTTTTGTGGAAGAAGACAACAATCACTTTTCTCAGGAAAAAATCCCTTATGAGAGCCTGAACACATAACTATAGAGACATCACTAGAGTGACCAAAATAATGTGTAACATCAGGTCAGGGTACCACTAGGTAAGGATAAAGGATGAAGACATTAGCAAGACCACCTTCATAATAGGGTATGGTTATTATGAATTCACAGTGGTTCCATTTGGGTTATCAAATGCACCTGTAGTTTTCATGTGCCTAATGAATGGTGTATTCAGAGAATATATAGACAAGTTTGTCATATGATTTTTGGATGACATCTTGGTGTATTGTAAGTTGGACGAAGAGCACGAACATCATCTGAGGATGGTGTTGCAAGTGATAAGAGAGAACCAGTTGTATGAAAAATTGAGAAAGTGCTCATTCTATCAAAAGAAGATCCATTATTTGGGACATATCATTTCAAAAGATAGGATAGTTGTGGATGTTTAGAAGATAGAACCCATTAGAAAATGGTCAACACTGAAGAATGTGATAGAAGTCAGATCCTTTTTGGGTCTAGATGTCTATTACAAAAGGTTCATTGTAGGGTTCTCAAGGATATCTCACCCCACAACTTCCTTACAAAGGAAGGAGAATAAATTTCACTGGACAGAAGAATGTGAGAGAAGATACCAACAATTGAAGTAGTTGTTAGCCAGTGCTCCAATCCTAAGGTTTGCAAATCCAAATGAAGATTTTGTAGTGTGTACAGATGCATGCGAAGAAGGACTGGGGGACTCCTCAGTCAATATGGGTTTGTAATATGTTATGAGTCCAGGAAGCTGGAGGATCATGAAAGGAACTCTGCAACTCATGATTTGGAGTTGGCATACATAGTGCACGCTCTGAAGAAATGGAGAGATTACCTCATGGGAAATAGGTTTAAACTGAGGAAAGACCATAATGGTCTAAAGTATTTGTTTGATCAACCAACCTTGAATGTTAGGCAGAGTAGATGGTTGGAATTCCTTTGTCAGTATGACTTTGATATCAATAATATCAAAGGAAAGGAGAATAAAGTGGTTGATGCACTCAGCAGAAGAGTGCATGAACTACATGCTACAAACATTAGCATGTATGAAACTAATATTAAAGGCAGAATTTCGAAAGATACAAATGCAGATTTGCAATACATGGAATTGGTGGCAAAGCTACATCAAGGTAAAATTCTACAGAAAGTGGAATATTATAAATTGGAAGCTCATGGAACACTCCTGTACAAAAATAGAATTTATGTACCTAATTTCCAGGAATTGAGAATTATGATCTTGAAAGAAATGCATAATGTGCCTTATGATGGGCACCTTGGATATCAAAGAAAGTGCCAGTAGTCAAGAGTCATTAATTTTGGCCAGTTATGAAGAAGGAAATTGTAGAATACATCACAAGGTGTATGGAGTGTCAGAAGGTCAAATCTTAACATAGGCACCCAACAAGGTTGCTAAAACCATTACCCATTCTTGAGTGGAAGTGGGAAGTGGTGACAATGGATTTCATCACAAGATTACCTTGAAGAAATAAGCAACATGATTCCATCATGGTAGTGGTGGATAATCTTACGAAAGCTTCCCATTTTATTCCATTGAAGACTACTCACAAGGCAGCTAATGTAGCCGATATTTATATGAGGGATGTAGCATGATTGCATGGTATTCCTAAGACCATTGTGTCTGACAGAGACCCAAAATTTACCTCAAAGTTATGGAAGGGGTTATTCAAAGGGTTTGAAACGAACCTGAACTTCAACACTGCTTATCATCTTGAGTCTGATGAGGACACAGAGAGGGTGAACTAAGTGATAGAAGATATGATAAGGATGTATGTGATGGACAAACCATATAAATGGCAAGACTACCTACACTTAGTAGAATTTTATTACAATAGTGGGTATCAAGCATCACTAAAAATGAGTCCATTTGAAGCAATTTATGGAAGAAAGTGGAACACCCCAGTAAGCTTGGATAACCTAGATGATAGGGAAGTGGTTGGGCCATAGTTTCTCAAGGAAATGGAAGAGAAAATGATGAAGATTAAGCAGAATTTGAAGGCTTCCCAAAACAGGCAGAAAATTTATGCTGATAAGAACAAGACCCACAGTGAGTTTAAAGTGGGTGATCATGTTTTCTTGAAAGTGAAATCCAACAAAAGTTCCCTGAAGCTGGGAAACTGTTCCAGGTTGACAACTAGATATTGTGGGCCATTTGAAATCCTAGAAAGGATTGGACTAGTTGCATATATGCTTTAATTTCCTGCATCCATGACTATACATAACATGTTTCATGTTTCATTGCTTAAGAAATATATACCCGATATTAATCATGTTATTGATTGGAATGTGATTTAGGTGGAGCAAGAAGGCATCTTGCAAGTGCATCTGGTGCGCATATTGGAACGGAAGAGCAACAACTCCAAAATTGATCCATAGGGCTTGTAAAGGTCTACTGGACCCGGTACGAACCTGAGGACGCAACATGGGAGAATGAGGATGCTATGCAAGTTGAATACCTTCATATTTTTGAATATTTTGAAAATATTGCGTATGCTATGTAAATATGTTGCACTAAGGACAGTGTAAAAATAAGGGGAGGGGATTGTAATATCCCCAAGGACAAGCCCCAAGTGTATTATGAATTGTAAACATATTTTGTAGGTTGGTGAGCCGAGCAATTGTAAGCTAGTAGGATTATGTGTTAGTAGGCTGGAGATCCTAGCTGTTAAAGGCCGGGAACCTATTTTGTACATGTAAATATTCATATTATTAATATAAAAACATCGTTGTGTGTAGACCGACCACGATAAAACAAAATGGGGGACTAAGCTCCACTAGGCTGGGTAAGGGAGAGGGGGCTTAGAGTTTGGAAAGAGGGGCTAAGCCTAAGGGCTTAAGTCCAAGAGAATAATAATTTATTATTATTCCAAAAGTTGTTTAAAAGTATATGTTTTTATCCTAATTTCATGGGGAAAGATAGGGGTCATCCAAAGGAAAGGAATGTGCTTCACGAGCGACATGTGTCAGGTCAGGCACATGCAGATTTAAGGGGGAAATTATTATTGTTGTGGGACAGGAAAACACTCACTCATGACACGCAGATAGGTTCATGCACAGAGAGTTATGGCACTGACACTCTCACCCATCTTCTCTATTATAAACCAGTCTGCCCCATCTCTCCTTATGAGTTCACTCATGCACTAAGAAAGCACACAACTATCCAATTCCGCCATTGCTGAAACTATGGCCATTTTTCACCTCTATAATTACTGAGCCATCCCTTGCCTTACTTGAATTAGCTATTGTGGTTTGAAGAAGCGGGTTGTCAAGCCCATGGTTGAAGAAGTAGCTTTCTAGGCCTATGATAAACTCTCTCTCTAGGTGAGAGAGGTTGTTGTGGATTAAAGAAGCAGGTTTTCAGGCCCGTGAGAAAATCTCTCTAGGTGAGAGAGTGTGTTGAGAAAGTGAGTTCTCCTAGAGGGAGTCCCATAGATGCTATAGAACTTTGAGAATTCTGGTTTGTCCTATTTCTGAAGCCCAAGGTAAGGGAGGTGGAGAAGTCGATGGACTATGGGACAGTGAAGGTGTGTACTCCTGGGGTGGGACAAGAATGTGGGGAATGAGAGTCTGTGAGAAGTGGGTGTAAGTGGCTCCTGGGAGATAATCCTTCCTCTTAAACTGTGTGACTATCCTATTGACCTTTCCTAGCCTAGGAATCCCTTTCCTAGTGGAGTTTAGTCCTAGCTCGGGGGTGACCCACTGCTAAGAGTGATGAGCAGTGTGGTCTAAGGCTAGGAGGTTCATGGAAGGTCTACACGCAGTTGGTGGTGTTTTCTCCAGTTCAAAGATAAGTATCAGTTTGATGCTTAATTAAGTATGTTATGCATGTATGATATTCTTGAAATGTTATCATGTGTTCCATTGCATGTAGGACTTACTGTCAATTCCATTTGAGTCTATATGGTAGCAGTAATTTTGTTTTATTTATTTAAATTCATTGGAAATGCATGTTATATATATGTATGTTCCTTAGTGGCATTGCCCGACCTGTTGGTGGTTGGGGACATTACAAATTGGTATCAGGGCTAAGTGAAGTGTCTGAATAGTTGCATTGCCCGACCTGTTGGTGGCTGGGGACCTTACATTTTTGGAGTCGAATGGTTAAGGACTCTGGGCCCCATTATCATGGATTTTAAGGAATTAACCATGAAATTCAACCAGGAGGGCCAACAATATAAATTCCAAGGAATAACAATAGGTTCCCATGGGATCATCAGTTCCCATGACATGGAAAATCTACTAAAAAAAGGTCATTCCGACATTATTGCACAACTCCATTCCATTAAAGCCACTGAGACACCCTCTGTGCCTCCTGACCTCCAATCCATCATCTCAAAACATCAATTTTTTTTATCCACTCCTAAGGGAATTCCCCCTTATCTTGTTTTCATGATCATTCCATTCCCCTTGTACCTGGTAGCCTTCATCCCAATGTTCATCTCTATCATCATCTCTTTTCTCAAAAAAATGAAATTGAGAA
Source organism: Picea mariana (assembly GCA_032191745.1). Taxonomy (NCBI): domain Eukaryota; kingdom Viridiplantae; phylum Streptophyta; class Pinopsida; order Pinales; family Pinaceae; genus Picea; species Picea mariana. The sequence continues at coordinate 12,940 of JASDQU010030509.1, read as the reverse complement.
AATTGTTCAAGAATTGCTTGCCACAGACATTATCCATCCTAGTACTAGCCCCTATTCTTCTCCCGTGGCCTTGGTACTTAAGAAAGAAGGCTCTTGGTACAAGTGTCCTGACTTTCGTGCCCTAAAAAAACTCACCATCAAAGACAAATTTCCCATTCCTATCATGGATGATATCTTCGACGAGTTAAGTGGTGCCCAATTCATTACTAAACTTGATATTCGTTCTAGCTACCAACATATATGTATGAAAGAGGAAAACATTCCTAAGACCACATTTCAAGCTCATGAGGGCCACTATGATTTCTTAGTCATTCCCTTTGTCTTGTGTAATTATCCCTCCACTTTCCAAATCCTCATGAATGATGTCTTCCATCCTTTTGTCTTAGTTTTCTTTGATGATATTCTCATTTATAGTAAAACTTGGACATCCCATCTTTCTCATGTGGATCGAGTTCTTCATCTACTCTCTTAGAACCAACTTTTCCTCAAACAATCTAAATGTGATTTTGGAGCCTCAGAAGTAGTGTATTTGGGTCATATTGTTGGAGAGGCGGGTGTTAGGGTTGATCTTAAGAAAATTGAATCTATGTAGGATTGGCCTCGCCCTAAGACTCTCAAAACCTTGTGTGGTTTTTTGGGTTTAACAGGATATTATCAAAAGTTTGTTAAGAACTATGGGAATATTGCGACACCTCTCAGTGCTCTCCTTAAAAATAATTTTTTCACTTGGACTCCAACAACTGATCATTCCTTTCAATATTTGAAGGTGGATACATGCACCACTCCAATATTGGGCCTTCTTGAATTAACAAAGACCTTTTTCTTGGAATGTAATGCTTTTGGGAGAGTAATTGGAGCAGTCCTTATGCAATATGGTCGGTCTTTTGCCTTTACCAGCAAAATATTTTCAGAGAGACCTTTGGGCCAATCAATATATGAAAAGGAATTGATGGATATTATACATGTAGTGGATATCTGGTGCCCTTATCTATTGGGGAAACGATTCCAAACTAAGACATATCATTACAGCCTCAAGTATTTTTTGGAGCAATGTCTTTCATCCTCAGAGAAAAAAAAATGGGTGACTAAGCTCTTTGGATATGATTATGAGATCATTTACAAGAAAGGAAAGGACAATCTGGTTATTGACAATATTTCAAGAAAATTTGAAGATGAAGGGTCCCTTTTTTCCCTCTCCTTCAATTTACTAGATTGGCTCCAATTTGTTCATTAGGAATGGCTACAAGATCCCAAAATTTTGAGTCTAATCCAACAATTGCAAGACAATTCTCTAGTTTCCCCAGGGTACTCATGTCACAGTGATGATACTTCCTACAAAGGTCGTCTATGTTTAAGTAAACAGTCGCAACTTAAATCTACTGTGCTTTCTCAGATTCATGCTACAACCAAAATTGGGAACTCAGGGTTTACCAAAACCTATGGCAGGCTAAACCGTTCTTTTTTTCGGGATGGTATGAAACAAGATGCTCAAACTTTTGTGGAAACATTTGATCTCTATCAATGAAACAGGGGAGAAATAGTGAAATCCCCAGGCACACTACAAATGCTTTCAAACCCACCTGCTATTTGGAGGGATATATCTATGGATTTCATTATTGGCTTACCTAAATACGGAAATAAGTTATTCATCATGGTGGTAGTTGATCGTATTTCCAAGTATGCTTATTTATGTGCTCTTCAACACCCTTTCACTTCCTCCACCATGCCTCAAAATTTCATGGATCATATCTTCAAAATTCATGGCATTCCTCATTCTATTGTTTTTTATAGAGATCCCACTTTCACCATCAATTTTTTGAAAGAATTGTTCATGCTACATGTCACACAATTGAATCTCATCACCACCTATCATCCCCAGACTAATGGTCAAACTAAAGTTGTCAACAAGTGTTTATAAACATATTTGAGGTGTTTTTCATCCTGATGGAAAAATCAGTGGGATCAATGGTTACCGCTAGCTGAATGGTGGTACAACACCTCTTACCATACAACTACTCACATGGCACATTTTGAAGCAGTCTATGGACAAAATCCACTTGTAGTTCTATCATACATACTCAACGTCTTGAAGGTCCAGGAGGTTGAGAAAACTCTTATAGTTTGAGAGGCTATTCTCCGTACCCTCAAAGAGAATTTAGTCATGGCTCAAAATTGCATGAAGCAACAAGCAAATCAAGGTCACTCAGAACGTCAAATTGCTGAAGGGGACCGTGTGTTTATTTGAATGCAACCTTATAAGTAGACTTCACTCAAGGATGACCATTGTCAGAAACTGACACCCAATTTTTATGGTTCTTATACAGTTATCAAACATGTGGGAAAAGTGTCCATTTAGTTATCTTTGCATAGCCATTATAAGCTCCATCTTGTTTTTCATGTCTCATTCATAAAGAAAGTGATTGGAACTAAGTGGGAAACTCAAACTAGTCTTCTCAAGTTAGATGAAGAAGGCTCCATTCGGTTGCAACCACAAGCAGTCTTGGACCAACGCAAGTGTTGTCTATGTCACCGCACCACCAATGAAGTGTTAGTATAGTAGAAAAATACAATTCCATCTGATGCCACCTAGGATCCCACTACCATTTTGCAACAATTTCTTCATCTCAAGCCTTGAGGACACAACCATTTTTTAAGGGGGAGGGCATGTTGGTGTAGAAATTTTAATACAAATTAATTTATTCCTGCGATTCTTCTGATCTAACAATTTCCTCTACAATTAAATATAGAATCTCTTCTACTATTATTCTTGCCGATTAAATTAAACCATGATCACAACCACAATCACAAAGTGAAATATCAATAACACACAACACAAAAGTTTTACCGGGAAAGTGTAAAGCTAAAAACCCCACTATTATATATTATGTATATCATGAATCATGAAACAATATCATAGAAAACTCTAATCCAAGAGCTCTCAGTACAATAAAATCGTCTCACACTGTCATACACAAATCACCAAATACATGTGCCAATTCTTGTGTCCAGACAACTTGCCTCCTCTGCACAATATATGCAATTCGAATTCTCACAATGAATTATGATTGCCTAGTTTGCACATGCTCATAAGCATATGCATTGCATGTGTGATCAAATCACAATTGATAGCCAAATTGTCCCTTTCACCTATTATCTCAAATGGGTCTCCATTGGATCTGACATGCATGTAGTTAACCGTGGTGAATCTTCAGTTGCATGTGAGTTCACTGATTAATTGAACTCTCACTAGTGCATGTTTAGTTACGACTAGTACAACTGATCTTAACTCACTTAACTACACTTATGATTCTATTACAAATCCAACTCACTCAGTTATGAATGAGATAATAGATTAATATTTATTGTCTAATTTATTTAAGGGAAAAGTAAATTAGACACATGTTTCTTGTTGACTTTTCAACAGTTAGGGACATAAGCTCCCTAACCCCTCACATAGGCAGAATAATATATTTTCCATGTAATAAATTCCAATATTAATAATGCCTAGTGATAAGTAAGAATAAGTTAAATGCAAGAAGACCTAATAGAAGATTCCACTTCTAGAAGATCTTCCTCTAGATTGTTCTTTTGATAGATAGATTTAGTATAAAAAGGTGTGGAGGGCATGAGAATTTTTTTCTTGAGAATTATTTTAATAGAGCACTACTCTACTGGAGGTTTCCCCCTCAAATATGCACATGAACATTGTTTCCTATCAATAAAGGTATTATTTTGGTGTTGTAGTTTCATATATTGTATTGTTATGTTGTTATTATTTACACTATTTCTGTTTTTAGCTATTATAATAGATATGGTACCTTACAAGTCGACCTTGCAATTTACCCTTTTTTTGATGCTCAAGCTTTTGAAAATGTGGCAGTATGTAATACCAAAAATCAAATAAGAAGCCATGTAAAAATTCTTCTCACTCTTGAAATTTACTGGTTGTTTAGAGACTTCATTAGATATGATTTTTTCCCAATCAAAGATACCATTTTCATGAACTGTGAAATGTAAAATATACAGGGCCAACTGAGGAAGGGTCACCATAGAATTATGACCCATGATTCTAGTTAAATTCCAAGAAATTTCTCTATGTGGGTCTTTCATGGAATTGACCTAAATTCTAGATAAATATTGTTGCAAGGTCCTGCAAATATTTTTTCAAAGATATATTCCATTATTTCTTTTCTTGAGAAAAGTTTTAGCTTCATCTCCTTTATAAGTGAGAGTTGTCTCTTGTAATTTCAGAAACTTTTTGAAAACTAATGGTGCCAAAGAGATAGGGGAACCTTTTTGTAATGGAATTTTCCTTTGATTTTGAACAAACTTGTCTACACAACAAGTGACTATCACTTTGTAGTCAAAATATTCTTGCACACACCCAACAAGAGTTATTCTTAATGTCCATATTTTTTTCCTGTCTCTTTTTGGAAAAGTTGCATAATACCAATGGAACCTCAACCGATAATAGTTTTGATCTTCTTGAGTGAACAAATTCAAAGTATCTCCATAGAACTGTTGCTTTCTCTCAACCATCTTAACCAGTTTAATGACCTTATCTGTAACATTGTTTAGAATATTGATAAGATCTTGCTTGATAATAATACTTAAGTTCTATTTTTGATGCAAGAATTAAAATGAAATAAATGTGATTTCCTTGAGAAACATACCATTAATAACGACCATTTTCAAATTCAACTAGCACTTTAGTCCGTAGAGTTATCATTAAATATACCTTGAGAAGTGTGAAAGAGTAGGGACACATCAAGGCGAGTAGTTGAGTATGGAAGAGATGTTTATACAAGTACATGAGTCCGCCAACCCACGAACCTGACATGAGTCATAAAATGGTTAAGTGTTCTTATTTGTCAATCAAACTCACAAGGATGGATTACCAAAGAAAACAGTTCACGAGTCCACCAACACATGATAAAGGAAGAATTGAAGAAACTAAGTGTTGTAAGTTATGGGGATCATGGAAGTCTTGAGTGAAATTTAGTGGCAACAGACTTGTGAAATATGAAAGGATGCACTCGCGATTCCACCAACCCACGAACTTGCCAAGATATGGAAAAAATACTAAGTGATCCATGATCTTTTCATCGATGTGACTTATTAAATAATTGTATTAAATGAGCATAAATTTAAGTTCACCATAAAGAAGGAATAAATCAATAATGAAGAGACATATGCATCATATCTGAACACAAAAAACTTGATAACAGAGTTCATCCTTGGCGGAATACGTCTTCGGGTCCCACTCTCAAATGGGTAGGACTTTTTATTAACTCAACAAAAGAATTTGGAAAAATACATAAGTATACCTCATTCTGGAGTTAAGTTGCAGTATCTTTTCTCTGATCAGAAAACAAAAAACATCACTGAATTTGTGGCATTGAATTACCGAAAATGATTGTCTCCACGCCTCAATCTGAGTCTGGCACTTCCAAGCTCTTGAGAAAATTCATCTTGGTTTCCATGCTTACACCTGCAATAAATTCATGGAAAATTTATCATTTTCCATGCCCCATCCATACGGTCGCGTGCCCTGGTCTGACCCCCGAGCTATGTCAAAACCCAACTCTTAAATAAAATTGGGGGCAGATTTACCAACAAGGGTGTTTGTCTTGTTGGCTAGCGGATATATTTAAGGTCCTTTGTTGGAGGAGGTTCTGAGGTCAAGTTTGTGACCTCTATTTTAATACATGGAGTATATATATATGTTGTTTGTTTTTTGGGCCTGTGATAACTTTGGAATATGGTTTGGCTTGGTGGATCTCGCCAGATTTGGCAACGAATTGTGTTATAAACTTAGCAAACTGGGGGTTGGCGCTAGCCAACCCCTTTTCCCATTTTAAATTTCATTTGTTGGGTATCCTTACGAATTTTCCTATTACCACGTGGCAACCCATGACTAGGCCATGTGGTGGCCTTTCATTAGACCAAGTCACCAAATTGCATCGATATCTATGTCACCTCTGCCACATCAACTTGCCATGTTAGCTTTCCATGTCACCTATCATGTGAATGTACAGTCTACCACATGGTTGTACGAATTGCCACATGGCACCTTCCCATTGGTCCATGGATTCACCAAAAAAGTCCAAAATCAAGTGACGCGTGGAAGCCTATGGTGCTTCCACATTATCATACTGATGTCAGCATGACACGTGTCATTCTCTGGGTGTTCCATGTCTATGAAAGGCCAGAGTGCCCAAACAATTAAAAGAGGCCAGTGTGCCTAGGACATGTAATGTTTTGATCATTATTAATAATAAATACATTAATGGCTACTTGACGAAAAAGGACTAAAGTTATAGGGGACTATGATTCCACAAGAGAGGGGGCTTGAGGGGCTAAGTGTTTATTTTATATTTTTATTTAGCCATTTTTTTAATGGATAATATCAATTACATGAGCTTCTTGGGGGAAGTCTAGGTGGTTATTTAATTTCAAGAAATACATAAACCCACTTTTCTATTTGAGGGTTCACTCACTCACTCATTATTCATTGTTCATTGTTCACACTATTCATTTTTTTCTCTCTCCATTCATTATTTCACCCACTCTTCATTCCTCATTCATTTTGATCTTGGCTTGGTAAAGAAAAACAAATTTTGGAGACGAGACATGGTTTTTTTGGTAGTAAATATTGTTTTGTATTCTATCCATGAATTAATGCTTGAATGTATGAGATGCATTGGCATGTGTTCAATTTTTCCCACAGTTGGGAATCTTGAGAGTCCCAACATGGAGATTCTTGACCAAATGCACTGGATCCCTAGAAGGAGGTGGACATTCTGAGGGAATGCATGGAAGATAAGGGGGTCCATTCTCTTGGGTTGTGTAGGTTGGGTAGAAGAGAAGTGGTGTACTTTGGATTGTTGTGTGTGTTGAGAATCATGTGAGAGCTTGAGTGTTGACTAGTTTGGAAAGTTGAGTGACACTCGGGAATCATCCTTGTGGATTCATATCCCTAGTGATGTAGGTGGATATTAGTGGCCACCCATATATTCAACCTAACTCAAAAACGTCTTCTAGAAACTCACTGTTTTTAGCAAGTTTTCGGTTTCGAAACATCTAGGGCCATTTTGAGGGCCGAAATGAAGTTTTTTTGAGATTTGGCACCTTAACGATAGCCAAAGTCTCTAATTGAGCCACCAAAATGAATCAATTTTTCTATACCTTTCCAACGAGCTATTGTTCACCCCAAACAAATATCGTATGCCAAAGTTACGCCCTTGGGAAGTTGATACACCAAACTATCCAAAACAGGGTCCAAAAAATTGTTGGATTTTCATCTTCCAGTGTTAGGGTTTTTTATTTTATTCATGTTAAAAAGGCCTTTGAGCTTCATTGTAATCATCTTCTTGTGAATGCGAATAGCTGTCACATCTCTTATTAGAGATAATATGCCACCATTCTAGAGATTCTTTCACTTTGTATTTCTATAGTTTTGTATATTTCGCTCATTAATAGAAATTGTGTATTACTGTATCTTTGTTTTAATGGTTATATATCTCATAAATCTCTATTTTATTATTGGATATATAAGATATTTCTTTACATTTCTTTATTATATCTCCTCTCTCATTTCATGTTGAAAATAATCCAGATCAGTGGTATTAGAGAAAACTTCTCTGGATCATATTTTTTTTCAGTGCATGTCCCCGACGAGGCCCGAGTATAGAAAGTTAGGTCTCAATATTGTCTCTCTTGAAGAAAATTTCTCACATGCCCAAGAAACTATCCATGGTAGAATAAAATAAAAACAATAGAGAAGACAATTCTATTAATCTGTTGCTTGAGCAAGCTCTCTCGTGAGAGAGGGACGAAATGATGGAGAATTATTTCTACATCCTTCAACACCTGTTGATAACAACCGGTGTGTATTAATCAAGAAACCACTTTCGAGGCACCTTACCTTTCAAGGTAGAAGTTAATTTTGATATTCCCATATTTGAAGTACAGATAGATGCAAATGCCCTAGAAAAATGGTTAAATTTGTTAGAGGGTTATTTCTCTAGTCACAATTTTTTTGACAGGGAAAAGATCACCTTCTCACTTCTTAAATCTCTCCTTGATTTCAAACATTGGTGGAAAACTTACTAGGATTAAATTTCCACAAAGGAGTCTCGAATATATGGGGCTGAGGCCACATGGTATTTTTTTGTGGATGCGGTCAAGGAACAATATTACCCTGTTGGTAGCTATGATGACCAATACATGAGATGGACCATGCTGTGTCAAGAAAGGGGCTAAGCAGTGTCGAAGTTCACCAATACCTTCCATACCTTGTGCACCAAGCTGGGTATCAAATATTCTAAACATAATTTGGTTCTAAAATATCATGGGCTTCTACAAAGGTACATCCAATTTGAAATGTTGTTTCTGGAAATATCATCTCTGGGAGTTTCCTATCGATACATTGTCAAAATCGAGCAGAAATTTAGCCACCAGAAAAAATGGGAGTTCGGGTTTGAAAATTCGCAACAACTAATGTATGATAAATACAGCCCTAACAAAAAACCTCCTGAAAACCCGTCAAAGCCACAAGAAAATAAGGGTAATGGAAAGACAGAGAAGAACACTGGAAAGTGCACGATTTCCACAAAATCCCCTAGCACAACACTAATGAATGTTTCTTAAAAAAATCATTGGTGGTTGAGATCAAAGACAAGGAGTTGAACCCTGATTAAGAATGTGATTAAAAAAAAACTAGCATAGGAAAGATCATTGATGCATACCCCACTGCTAATTTCACTACCGCCACAATTCAACTAGAAGAAACAGTTGATCTTGAAGAGGGGAAGAACCTCTTCCATTCACATATGTGGGTGAAGGGAACCCTATTGAATTTTACTATTTATAACAAAAGCAAGAAGAACATCATATCAGTTGAGGTCATCAAACAATTGGGATTGCCGAAAACAACATACCCACAACCATACAACATTGAGTGTATTTTCCAGGGATGAGATATCTATGTCAGCTAGCATTGTTGCCTCTCCTATGGCATCCATCCCTTCAAAGATGAGGTATTATGTGATGTTTCCTACTGGATGTCTATGATGTTCTCTTGGTCCAACCATATATGTGGAAGTGCCATGCTATTTATGAGTCTCGACCCTGTAGTTTCATTGTTCCTTTGGGGTCATCTCTACATCATACCATAGGTAGTTCTGACTCTTTTTCCACCAAAAACGTGTCACAAGGTAATATATCATACTGCAAAATTTAGTCTCTTCACAATCTATTCAAAAGGTGAACAAAAGGTCATAGTAAGCACTGCAACCTCAACAACCTCTATCCAGCAGAAGAAGATTATAGAAGAGAAATAATATATTGTTTCTTCACCTAAAATGGTCCCTGCACAATGACTCGTCAAGCCAAGATACAACACGTTGGTTGAATATATTCAACCCCACCAGCACCAGGTTTGTGACAACCTTCCACAAACCATGCAACATAATGTCTCCAACAAGGCTAGCAACTCACCAAGATTCAGATTCAGTGAATGCTTTCCCCTCTCCCTCAGGAACTCAATTCAATAGAGACCATTTCTTCCTAAGGAGGGAGTATTTATCTAGGTGAATATTAGTGTCCACCCACCTATTCCAACTGGCTCAAAACAGTCTTCTGGCAACTTACCAATTTTAGCAGGTTTTTGGTTTCTAAACTTTCAGGGCCATTTTGAGGGACTAATTTTTTTTTTTTTCGATATAGGGCACCTTAATGAAATTAAAAAGATCTTATTGATCCCTCAAAATAAATATCCTCATTGATACCTTTCCAATGAGCTATTTTGTGCCCCAAATGAAGATTGTATGCCAAAGTTACGCCCCTGGGAAGTTGATACACCAAACTACCAAAAACGAGGTCCACAAAACTGTTGGATATTCATCTTCCGGGGTTAGGGTTTTTGATTTTCTTCATGTTAGAAAGGAATTTAGAGCTTGATTTTAATTATATTCTTGCGAATGTGAGTATCCATCACATCTCTTCTCAGAGATAAGATTCCACCATTCTAGCGACTCTTTCACTATGTATTTCTACAGTTTTGTACATTTCGCTCAATAGTATAAATTGTGTATTATTGTATCTTTTTGTTTATGGTTATATATATGATAAATATTTTTCATGTTATTGGATATCTGAGATATCTCTGTACATTTATTTATTACATATCCTCTCTCATTTCATTCTGAAAATAATCCCGATCACTTGGCTCGGGGGTGACATTGTTGTTGAGACTTGGAACATTAGTGTCTACGGTTGGGTGGAATGTCCATGGTCTATATCCATTTGGCGATTCATTTCATTAAAGATAAGTTCCCTCCATAATGTGTTTCTCTTAATATACATTTATTTCTGTTGTGTATTGATTAATATCTCTGATATGCGTTTGATTGTTGGTTATTGTTATCCATGACATGTTTAAACATTCTTTGTGATATAACATGAATCTTGATCTCTACATGTGAATATTTTATGCCTCTTCATTAATTAAAAATTTATCATAATTAAAAATTAGTTCATAAATGAGCTTGAAGTAGTGTGCCTAGCTTGTGAGTGGTTGGGTGTGTTACAGATTGAAATCAGATCTTTTGGTTGAAACACCGGGCTAGTATGGGCCAGAACTGTTGGATTGAGTATTATGGTTAAGAACAAATATTTATTCAATATCTCAAATATAAGGAGAGATAGCATTTAAGAGATCATGCATAATCCAGAGTGTCATGCAGATAGAGGTCCTTTATAAAGGATCTTGGAATTGTGACCATTACGTTTTGAATTTGGGAGCGATCCAAACCATTGAATTAGGGAATTTTAGATCATTAGATTGAAAGTCAGGTGAATGAGGAATGTCATATAGAGGTGAAACCATAGACTGGGAGAGATTAATTCACAATCGTCAGGTTGAATTGGTCATTTATTAATCGTTGATCGAAGCCAAGAAGGAGATTGAAAAATTTGGAACTTCACCACTTCAGCGATTATTAGAGACAGGGAAAAAGCATGAAATCCTAAAGTCCAAAGTCATGAAGTCCCGTCGATTTTCTGATATGATAGGAAGTTCAGGATTAATGTGAGTCGTAGATCCGTAGTGGAAGGATAAAAAAGTTTCGGGACTTCGGAACATCGCCACTTTGGCAATTACTAGAGACTAGGAAAAGCCATGAAACTTCAAAGATGTGAAGTGTTGAAGCTACGAAGTGCACAAGACATGAAGTGCAAAGCTACAAAATGTGAAATCATGCAAGCCATCAGATTTGGGGTAGAGAAATGTGGACAATCTGCTTGTTTGATGACATGTCTTATGCCATGTGGCAGAGGTGTCGTGTAAGGACACATGTCACATGAATTCAATGCCTTTTTGGACCAAAACCTATCCATTTCTGGGTGACACATGACACACATACCAAGGTTCCATGTGACCATAGGTGACATTAGCATGCAATATCATCTATGGGATTATGGCCTCTGAGAATGTCCAACATCTCTACTAGTGAAAGTGTCGAAGGGAAAAGTTGTGAATTCACGCAGAGTATCGATCTAATATTCCTTCGAGACTTTTATTAACCATTAGATCAAGAAATGGAATGATATCGTAAGCACTTCGACAGGTATCATTCTAGGGGAGTTGAATGACTTAAGAGTTGTAATATTCTAGAGTCTTAGAGCGTCAACGTCCCAAAATGAATAAGGATCGTCCATCTTGATGCTTGATTAAGTCATGGACGTTGGATTAACTAGTGGAAGGATACCATAAGAATAGGTGTAACTAATGGTAAGCAGTCATTGTCACTTTATGACCACTTCGGTAGGTAAAACTTTGTAGGATTTAAACGACTTATGAGTTGTAATGTCCTAGAATCTTAGAGCATCGAGTCCTGAATTAATTAAGGAACATCCATACTAATGATCGATTAAGTCGTGATCGTCAATTTCACCGAGCCTCCATATGGGTCGATACCGTCCAGTCAACAGGAGATTAAATATCAACCATTTGATATACTAGTGGAGATAATATAGGTGCTTCAGAGAAGTGTACTTTAGGGAGTATTAATCTAAAAGAGGTAATGAATGATGAAGTCCAGAGGACCTGGTTCCATCACTGGTCTCATGCTAAGGTGAAGGGGTTGATTAGAGGTGTGAAAGGCCTAGAATTAAACAAGTCCCCAAACACTTTTTCGAACAAGGTATTGTGTGGAAGAATATAGAGAAAGGTGCTAAAGAGTGAATAAGCCCATGGGTTAGAGCCCATGGTCATAAGGAAAGTGCATTGAAGAAAGCACCTGTGCAAAATTTGAATTCTATACCAATTTAAAGGGGCCATGGAATAATTTGACAAGATCCTGTTGCAAAACAAAAAAAAAGCGGTGAAAGTGACATTTTCGGAAAGCCATAAATTTCATCTCAGATATCATATTAGGGAAAGAGTACAACAGTTTGAAAGATTAAACATTGAAGTGTTATACTTTGGAGAATGATAATATAATTATTCATGAATTGAGAAGAAAAAGGACCTGTAGCATTCTTTGGAAATTGTTTTATAATGTGCATAATTATAAAAAAATCATTTCTTGCACATTTTGCAGAATTAGGTGTATAAACATATCAGTTTAGTATTAAAATTCATATTCAAGAAATGGAAGAAGGAGAGGGAGCTTACAACCATGATAAAGAGGCCAAAGGGAAAAACATCAGTGTTGGTAATGCAAAGACAAAATCAAATGGGCACATAAGTAGAGGGGAGCAAGAAACCTTATTAGATACCATGAGAATCCTGGAAATAGAAGTGCAGAGTTACAAAGCATACAATGAGAGGTTTATGAGAGAACAAAATAAAATAAATTCTCAAGTAATTCAAATCTTAAATCAATTGCAAAGGTAAACAAAGAATGGATCAAACTCAAGATGGGAGTAAGAGGGA
>JASDQU010030508.1:0-11370 GCA_032191745.1 Picea mariana | reverse complement strand
AAGCAAAAAAAATGTGTGCTGACTGTGCAGTCCATATAGTCCGTACAAATGTTGATGTGGCAGGTCCGTACAACACATGGCAGGGCCATATGACACGTGGCAGGGCCATATGACACGTGGCATGGTCGTACAACACATGGTAGGTGTTGGTTGGCAGTCGTGTGGATGAATTGGCATTCGACACGTGGCATGTTTGCGGTGAATGGAATGGTGACACATGGCCCAATCAATGGTCGCCACATGTCACCTGGACAGTGGTTTAAAACTTATGTAGTCGGCAGGACTCGACCCCACGATTGTTGGGCAAGGGGAAGATATCTGGGAAGGGCCACCCAACCGGCACGCCCACATATGATTCTTAATATATATATGGTTTGCAATTTATTTAAGTTGCATGTGTTTTGAAATGGGGCGTTGTCCGGGCCGGGGCTTAGCCCTGACCCCCGGTCATATATGAATGCCATGTAACCACTAGTGCACACACGCATTCCAAACCTTTTACCATATGTTTTAAAATGTGGCCCCTTTTTGTATGAGTGCGCGGTCACATGGTGACTCATGCCCATGGGTTTTGGTGGTTAGGGGATTGGCACACCCTAACCATCCTACAGTTTGCACCGTTTTGCGGTTGCACCCGATGCTGGGTTTTAACACAAATATGCACATCGAGGCTAGGTTGAGGAGGCAGAGGTGCATTTTGGTGATCTAGAGACAACAAGTTTGAAGGGGAACTTCCAGGAAGCCTGTCTTCTTCAATTTTTGGCCAAACAAGGTGCCGAAAAATCCCATCTAGGGGGTTTTGGACGTTCTAAAGCCATTGGAGCCATCTATTTGGCATTTTGAGGATTTTAAATCACATATTTTAGTACTTTGAGAAAATAATAAAAAAGATCCATTGGAAGCTAGACCAAGAGATGTAGCCCAAGAGAGGGGTGAACTCCTTTATCATTTGTTGTGTTATGTGTTTTATGTTCGTTGTTATTTGTTGTTGATTATATGCATCTTGAATGTGTAATTTTTATAAAAGTTGTGTTTGAAAAATTTATCCATTTGCATAAGAACACTTGAATTAAAACTTGCAAATATTTTCAAGAATACAAGTCTTTATCATTTTCAGATCAATCCATCAACTCTTTTGTTTCATTTTCTTTTGAAATATTGAAAGCCACCGATGTTGCCAAGCTTAGTTGTATCGTTCCTAGTGCCTTTCTGTCAAGAATCTCCCATTCCTCATCCTTCATGGCCATCGAATTCTTTGCTATTCCACCAAATGGTAGGAATAGATCCTTTTGATATAAGTAATGTTCCATCTGCATCTTCCATAACTGGTAGTTTTGGTTGTTAAATTTCTCAACCCTAAACTTTCCATATTCTACCATTGCTCCCACTCGAACTAGGAACCCTCTTTTCCTATGAGTTACCTTTCACTCTGATACCAGTTGTTAGAAAAATAGGATCATGGAGCAATAAAATAAAGCATAGAAGACACACAATACAATAGAGACACAAATATACATGGTTCACCCAGTGTGGGCTACGTCAACTAGAGAAATTTCCAAGTCCTTCCTTTATTATTATCCAACAAATGAAGGGATACAACCTACAACACACCTATTGTAACTTCCTCTTCTTTCTCTCACATTATCCTCACTCATAATAAAATATTCACAATGATACATAGCCGCAATACATTTCACTCATAAAATAGGGTTTCCTTCTAGGGAAAAAAACCCTAACATAACTTCTACCGTCAGATCTACGATAGGAGGGGACCACTTTCCCCCAGATCCCATAGGAGGGGCAAGCCCCCCTGCACTCCCTTGCGTGGAGGAGGGTAATTAGTATTGGGTGTAAAGTATTCATGGGATTTAAACACATGAATTGAAAACAAAGGCCTCTCAATCATGAAGATAATCAGTCTCCACAACCAACATGAGCCACCTAGGACTTGTTCTTTTTGTGGCAAAGATACAACATCTTGATACACATTGTTGGAATAAGATGCAAGTGTTGGAATCATTCATGAAGAAATTTAACATTCAATTAGGTTCTTCATCCTCTTCTCCTTCTAAGCCTCATGATTTTTCTACTATGGCATGCCATCCTAACATTGAGTGGATTTTAAACTTAGGTGGATCTCATCATATGGACAATAATGGGAATTTATTTTCTAGTCTTGATTATTGTATTATCCAACATATTTTGTCATTAATAGTTCCCCTTTAGATATTATAAGAGCATGAGAAATATATCTCACTAATAGTAAAGGTAACATTGTCTTCCACATTCCTCCTCTATTATTTATTTTTATTTCAATTTACCAAATCACTAATTTAGGGGATGACAAAACTATTGATTTTTTGAACACATTGTTACAATTTGAATCTAAAGGATACAAATCATGTAATAGTTTTTGGATGCGTTTTTTATTCTCCAATTCTATACAATTTTGACAACTTTAAACCCTTGTCTCCTACCACCATCCTCATTGCTCACACTAATGGCTTGCGAAAAATTTGGCATGAGATTTTTTATCATTTGAACTATCACTACCTGTAACAACCCTGAAAGTAACAAATAGTGTGTGGCCTACCCCTTGTCTCTTGCAATAATGGCATTTGTTTTGGTTGTGTACTAGGTAAGCATCACAAAGATCCATTTCAATTTTCCCAATCATGTCAAGCATAAGCACCATTAGAATAGTTTCATAGTGACATAAGTGGACCATTCCCCATTCCATCATATTTAGGTGAAAGGTGTATTCTCACATTCATTGATGGTTACACTTGGCACATATGGGTTTATTTCATTAAACTAAAAAACTGAATTTTTCAACTTGTTGTCCCTTTCAAAGAATTGGTTGAAAATCAATTCAAACATCTAATTAAGATAATTCACAAGGATGATGGCAGGGAACATGCCAATAACAAATTTATTGATATTTTATCAACACGTGGAATTCAAATGAAACATATTGTGCATTACACACCATAGCATAATGGTGTAGTTGAATGTAAAATTTGCACACTTAAAAAAATAAAAAATTGCATGGTCCAATCTAAAACTTAGCCTCTCAATATTGGGTTGAAGTGATAAATTATGCTAATTACATTTTGAACCATACTCCTACTAAGATAGTGATGGATTTAACTGTAGAATGATTTTGGTCTAAAATCAAGCATGATGTATGTCATTTGAAAGTATTTGGCTATGGATCTTGGGCCCATATTCCATATGAAAAGAATAAAGGAATGGAACCTAAAAGTGAATAATGTGTCTTTGTTGGATATTATAAAGATGTTAAAGCCTATAGGCTATTTTTTCCTTGCACTTCAAAGATTACTGTGAGATGTTTGATTTGATTAACACTCCTTGTTCTACATGCCTACATATTATTTTCCACCTTCTCTCTTCTTCTACTTCTTTAGGAATTGTATTGTTTTTGGATGATGATCATTCTTATTTAGAGAATAAGCATGCAATAGAGCCTGAAACTCATCGTTCTCCTTAATTTTAGTATGATGATATTTCACCTCTATTTTCTCCTCTTCCAAAATGGGTCTAGAAAACAAGGGAAATCAATGGTCCTCTAATTGGTGACCCCATTGATTCTCGTAGGACTTGATTTTAGTTCCATCCAATCGGTTTAACTATTATGGAAAAGAACATTGATATTGAATATCCTTAGACTTATAAATAAGTAAGTGGTCAATATTAATGGGAAGAAGTTATGAAAGAAGAAACACACTCCTCCTTGAAAAATTACACTTGGGATCTTGTTCCTCTCTCTGAAGGTTACAAAATTGTTTGATAGAAATGAGTTTATTGTTGGATTAATGAGAAGGGGGGTGAATCAGTAATAGAGAAATCTAATCCTTTTTAACCACAGTATGCAAGTGTTATCTATCGTTATGATCAATATAACATTATCATCTAATAAGTGTAGAGTAAATAAACAATGAACAAATGAACAATCATACGCATACACAATACACCAATATTTTTGCGTTGAAACCCAATGTGGGAGAAAAACATGAAATGATTTTTCTTATATATATTTAAGAATTACATCCGTTGGAAGAACCAACTTCCTTTTCTCTCTAGCTACAATTGGAAGAAAGCTCTAACCCCCTATATTTTTAGGCTACAACCTGAGGGAAGATACAACTCCCCAATTCTCTGAATACAACCAGAAGGAGGCTAGAATCCCCTATGTTCTCTGACTACAACCAAAATTTGGCTACAAACAAATATCCTTGCCCCATCCTTCCTCCCTGAAATATAAGTGTCCAATGAAGAAACCACTGGAACACTGTCGTTGTGAGATATACCACTATAAACGTGTACCAACCTGTACCATTGAACTATAGTCAACCTATACTAATTCTCTGTAATAAACTTGTACCTGAACTGAGCGTGTACCAAACAAAACCAACATCTATGTGACCTATCTATTCTGCAACATGTGTATGTATGTGCCCTATCTATACTTCATCTTGCATATCTACGCGGCCTATCTATACTGCAACTTGCATATGCCTTTTGAAAACTAGGGTTTTCTCTCTCTGAAAAATATGACCCTCTTGAGCCTCTGTCACATCAACCTGCAACCTATCACTGTGCCCATACTGTAACTGTGCCCTGTGCATACATCCTCATACATATCCCTTAACCAAATGTATATATATCTCTCTAGTCATGTGCCATACAAGTATGTGTAATCATGAACAAGTATAATAACCCTCACATGAACTAGACATCAAACCCTTATTGATAAAAACCCTTTTAATTGATCAACCACTTCTCAAATGCAAGATCTCAACCATGTACCACAAAAACCCTTAACCATATGGAAATAAGTACAAGATGTTCCTCAACACTAACAAGATGTATTAATGATAAATATTGATTATAATAGCACTGTATTTATGTAGATAAGATTTATACAGGAAGTTCCATGTAGCCACTAATATCTATAGGGAAAATCCTCAAACCACCATAACCATTTCTCATGTAGAAAAAAAAATCCAACTACTCATGGAAAGAAGACATACCTTTTGAACTAGTAGATAGATATGATGTACCTGATCACTGTAGACCTTCCTGGGAGATTTATTTCAGACTATAGAGACCTGACATATTCATCTTCTGAATTTTTAAGGATTTACCCTCAAATGCGCACCTTATTATGTTGCTATATCGTGTACATATGTGCCCTGCTCCACTGAAACTCGCGTACACCTAAAAAACTAGGGGTTTTTCAGTATTTTCTGTAATTCTAAAATTTTCTTCGTCAACCCTTCATGCTACCTCAGACTTGTGGAACTTCATCTGTATCAATGAGTACCTGCAATAAACATTACACAATAATAGATATTCAATGTGCTCAATAGGTGATAATAGGAGAGCCTTTCTGTCTTATTTATACTTCCATGTAGCTTCCTCAAGGGGTTACCTTCTAATCAACTTAACCCAATTTCCTTATTTTAGGGCTAACCCACTTCTAACCCACTTTGCTACAAATAGTAAATTCTCCATTTCTATTTGCAACTAATTTATTTTTAATTATTTTCTTATTGCAACAACTTAACCCATTATTAACTCCTAGTTTCACTCACTTGACTAGTCAACTTCTTCTAGGAGCTTCTAGAATAATTTTGACTTCTATATAACTCATGAGGGTTCTATAACTTCATAAATCCATAAATATCTAACCTTGAGGAGTTATGTGATGTTCCGCATATAAAAAAAAATGGAATGGCATGTACTATCCATATAGAATAGTCTTACTTGCAAATATATTAATCTTCATACCATTATACATAAATCAAAATGATGTCATTTGATACTACACTTTATTCAAGGGTTGACATCAATGAAAACCAACCCAATTAGTCAACAATATCCCCCTTTGGAATTGATGGCAACACTTTGATGCAACATTGAATTCATATAACTTATTCTCCCCCTATGACCATCGCACCCCCTGGAAACATGCCTCTATTCTCTCTCTCCACGCATCTAATTCTCTATCCTACATTTGTATTTGTTCTGCATCTAATGAATCTCTCCCCCTTTGACATCAATGAAAAAGGTAACTTCCCATCCAATGTTGCTCCCCCTAACTGAATTGTCCTTAGGGCTGCTCCCCCTAACTGAACTCTTCCTGAACCTGCTCCCCCAACCTGAATTTTCCTTTGTATGGTGCTTCCTCATGTAAATATAAAATATATAAGATAATCATTCAAAATAATTCATTTTGGATAAAAAATTACTCCGAGTCTCAGGCGAAGATACTCAAAAGATTCCCTTGGAAGCGGTTTTGTGAAGATATTTGCACCCTGTTATTTTGTTCCCACATATTCAACTCTGATGTTCTTCTCTGCAACATGTTCTCATAAAAAGTGATACTTGATTGGAATGTGCTTCGTCTTTGAGTGCATCAATGGATTCTTTGAGATACTGATAACGCTTGTATTATCACAATATATAGGAATGGGCTCATCATACTCAACCTATATATCTGTCAAAGTTTGTTTCATCCATAGAACCTGTGTGCAACAGGTTTCTACTGCAATATACTCTGCTTCGACTATAGATAATGATACTGATGATTGTTTCTTTCTTAGATAATATACCAAACACTCACATAAGTAGAATTTCGCTCCATTGATGCTTCGTCGGTCATCAATGCAACCTTCCCAATCTGCATCTGTGTAGGAAATAAGTGATAGATCCTTTCCTTTTGAATACCATAATCCAAAATCTTATGTTTCCTTGAGGTATCTGAAAATCCTCTTCACTGCTAGAACATGTGACTCCTTTGGTGCTGCTTGAAATCACGCCACCTATCCAATTTCTTGCATTACATCTAGTCTGGATGTTGTCACATAAAGTAATTTGTCAATCATTGACTTGTACTGCCTCTGATTTGTAGATTTTGGATCATCATCTTTGCTAAACTTACAACTGGTTTGCATAGGAGTGTTAACTGGTTTGCAATCTTCCATTCCGAACCTCTTTAGCATTTATTTGATATACTTAGTTTGAGAAATAAAAATGCCTTGGTTTCTTTGACATATTTGAAGACCCAAAAAGAAGGATAGATCTCCAAGTAATGACATTTCAATTCATTTTGCATATCCTTTGCAAATTCCTATCTTAACACATCATCATCACTTCCAAAAATAATATCATCAACATTAAATTCAATTAATAAAATACTATCTTGAGTTACCTTGATGTAGAGGTTTTTGTTTGCATTTCCTTTTCTGAAGCATGCTTGTTGTAGATATCTATCTAGTCTAGAGTACCATGGTATGGGATCTTGTTTTAGACCATAAAAGGCCTTCTTCAACTTGCACACATAATCTTCATTCTCTGACAGCTAAAATCCTTCTAGTTTTTCAATGTAGACTTCTTCTTCAAGTTCCCCATTCAGAAAAGTTGATTTCGTCTCCATCTGATACACTTTAATATTCTTGGAGCATGCATAAGCTAATATCAATCAAATTTATTCCATTCTGGAAACTAGGGAAAACATCTCTTCAAAGTCGATATCTTTAAATTGTGCATATCCTTTACATACCAATCTATCTTTTTTCATAGTAACATGTCCATCCTCATTCAATTTATTTATGAAGACCCACTTTGTGCCAATCAAATTCTTGTACCTTGGTCTTGGAACCAATTTCCAAGTGTCATTCTTCTCTATTTTATCCAACTCTTCATTCATGGCCTTTTTCCACAATTCATCCTTTTAGTCTTCTTCAAAACTATTTAGTTCAATCGAAGATAAGAGTGTTAGGTGCAGCTGTTCCAGAGAACGGATTTTTCTTCTAGTCTCAATTCCTACATCTTTTTTCCCAATAACATGATCTAAAGGATGATTCTTCTATTCTCATTTTCTAGGTGTCTCTGTAGGTACTTGTTGAACTTTCTCTTCTAATTCTATCTGATCTTCTTCATCTTCCCCTTCTGTGGCTTCTTCATCCTTTGCTTCTTCTTTGTAAACTTGTTCCATTAATTCCTTTTCTTCTTCCTTTAATTTTTGTCCACTTGTTTAATCAATTGTTACATTGATTCTTTCCACAAATTTGTTGAGCCTTAGATTGTAACACTTGTATGCTTTCCTTTTACTCGAGTAACTAGAAATTACACCTTTTTCCACACAAGTCAAACTTTCCCATTTTTCCATCTTCTCTTTTGATTTAGAATTTGTTTCCGAACACTCTGAAGTGATTCAGATTTGTTGGTATTCCTTTCCATAGCTCGTAGGGAGTTTGTCACTGTTGTTCCTAATCATTACTCTATTTTGAATGTGTATGCACTACATGTGTCGAAAAAACATCTGTCAACTTGGAATCCATTAACATTGTTCGAGCCATTTCTTTCATTGTTATATTCTTTCTTTCGACAACCACATTCTGTTGATGTGTCCTAGCAACGAAGAATTTCATTTTTATTCCATGCTTGCTACAGAAATCCATAAATTCCTTTGAAGTAAACTCTCCTCCATTATCATATCTCAAACATTTGATTTTTTAATCCATTTCATTTTCAACCATTTCCTTGTATACCTTGAAGTTTTCAAATGATTTTGACTTATTCCTGAGAAAACAAACTACAGTCATTCTTGTATAATCATCAACCATTAACATAAGGTATTTATCACCTTTTAAACCTTTTGTCCTTGTTGGTCTCACTATATCAATATGTATAATTTATAGTGGTCTTGTTGTTGAGTATTCATTTGATTTGAACCTGGTCTTTGTTTACTTTCCTTGTTGACAATGCTTGTGTTATGTGTTGGTTGGTTTCGCAATATGGGGCATTTCTCTGATTGATTCATTTTTTCTAACTTTGATGAGGTTATCGAAGTTTATGTGACCCATTATTTTGTGCCATAGCCAAACTTCATATTCTTTTCCTAGACAACACTTTTCATTTCCAATTTCACTTAATACATATATGTTGCTTGAAGTTATTGTAGTTGTTGCAATCGATTTTCCTGATCCTGATTTCTGTATCTCACACTTCTATGAATCGAACATAATTTTATGACCTTGGGCACACATTTGACTTACACTTAGAAGATTATGTTTCATATCTTCCACTAGTAGAACGGTTTATGCCTTGGTATTCTTGTTTCCAATTCTGACTGTGCCCTTTCCAATGATTATATATGAGTCATCATTTCCAAAGGAGACTGATCCATATATTTCCTTTCTTAATGTAAGAAACATGTCTTCATAAACTGTCATTTTTTTTTAATGTCTACTATCAACATACCAACCACGTTTCTTATGTTTAGCTTATAGAGAGAGTGTGCATTCTTCATTGTTAAATTGATCCCTCTTTCTTATCTATATTCTATGTTGAAGTTTTGTCTATGACTGTTGTTATTTTGTTGTGATTCTCTAGGAGGGGCTGTCATTCTACAATCTTTGGCCATGTGTCCAAAGTTGTTGCAATTATAACATTCCATTTCAGTGCTCAATGATTCAAACCTGTTGTAGCTTCTTCTCTGTATTTCACTAGGCCTTATTGAATAACCATAGTTTGCATGACTTTCAAATTTGTTTATTTTACTACTATTATCTCTGCAATTTACAACTTTATGTCCAAAATTATTACATGCATAACATAAACCAAAAAAAGATAGTTCGATACTTGGGAGTTGAATATCTTCTGAAAGGATTTACTCTTTTGAATCCTTCTTCATCTTGAGCCTCTTTCTGTTTGATTGTATCCTATCCCGGACTTGTCATGATGTGGCCTTTGATTGTTGATAATGTTATCCAAAACCTTTGAGTTGTTCTTCATTTTCTTCTGTTGAAGGTATTTTCTCAATATAATAACCTCTGCTTCCAAATTTCCAATGATCCTGTCTTTTTCTTCCAACTGTTCTTTGAGTGCTTCTTTGATTCTTTTGTCTTATTCTATTTGAACCTTTAATTCAATGATCATCTTCTCTAGTTCTTCAGAGTTTGAATTTTGAGTGTCTTCTTTCTTGTCTAGTTCTTCCTAGAGTTTCTTATTTTTCTTCTTTCCTCTTTTTATAACTTATATAGAACTCAACAGTTCTTCTCTATAGTAACTTCTTCTTCTTCTTCATACTCCTCTTCAGTGTCTTCTTTGTTGAAGTCTTCTATTTCCATGAATAGAACTCTTTCTTTGTCACTTTCACTGACTTCATCTTCGTCTGATGAGGATAAGTCTTCTTTGGTGCAAAAACGTTTCTTGAAGACTTTCTTTTTGGTTCTTTTTCCTTTGTATGTTTGTTTGTTGTTTGAATCATCCTCTTCATTTATTTTCTTTTTCTTGTGAGGAAATTTGTTAGAAAAATGACCAATACCATCACAGTTAAAACAAGTCAATGGAATCTTACCTTTATATCTGCCACGAGTTCCCTTTTTCAATCTTCTGACAAATTTGGCCATTCTTCATCATCTTCTGAGATTTCACTGCTGCTGCTATATTCTTTTTCCTTTTTTTTATTTTTTGTTTTGACCTTTTGGATGCTTTGAATGTTGCTTCTTTTATACCTAGATTTTCTTGTTCGGTTCTCATTTCATAGGCTACGAATATTCCACAAAGCTCATCCATGCTTATTGAGTCTATATATGATCTTTATTCTAGTGCTGAGATATTAGGATCAAATCTCATTGGAAGAGATCTTAGTACCTTTTGAATAATTATAGATTCAACAACTTATCCCAATCCTATGATCGCATTCATTGTTTCATCAACTCATAAGAAGTAATATGCAATATTATCATCTTCCTTCATCATTATATGTTCGAATATACCTCTGTAAGTTTGAAGCTTTGTTTCTTTAACTTTTGAATCTCCTTCATAAATATTCAGAAGTTTGTCCCAAATCTCTTTAGCAGAGATACAATGTATAACTTTGGTATATACCGAATCACAAAGACCATTCAGATGTGCATTTGTCGATTTTAAATTATTTAGACTAAGTTTCTGATCCATATGAATGTCGGTGGCCTCCCACCTATTCCAACTGGCTCATTTTGGTAGTTTTCTAGTTTGGGATTGTTTTCCCTACTTTTCAGGTCCCTGACTTGTGGGGCCATTTTGAGGCCTTAAACAACATTTTTTTAGGGCTCGCCACAGTCAAAATGACCTTTGACAGGTAGCAAAAAAATGTGTATTCCTTGGATAGACCTTTCCAAAGGGCTATCATGCACCTAAAAAGGAGATCATATGCAAAAGTTACGACCTCAAGAAGTTGATGTACTAACTTACCCAAATGGGGCCCACATGACTTTTGGCACTTCATCTCCTAGGGTTAGGTTTTTTGGATGTCTAGGGTTTTGACATTCCTGTTTATTATAAAAATGCCTTTCA
>JASDQU010030501.1:8279-27936 GCA_032191745.1 Picea mariana | reverse complement strand
ATTCAAAGGAAAAGGAAAGGGGAAAAAGACAACCACAACAAAGAAAGAGGAAGGAAAATCCCCTTGCACTCATTTCAAAAAAGATGGGAATGATGATGAGCATTGTTGGAAACTACATGTAGAGTTAATACCAAAGAAATTTGGTGGCAAAGGAAAGCCAAAAACTATTTCTACAATGCAACAAGACCTAGGTTTTGATTCAGGCTATGAAATGAAGATCACAATAGTTGGAGTACAAGGTAAAGTTTCCTTGCATGTTAATTCAAGTTCTACAATTCCATCTCCTAAAATTGAAAAGAAGAGAAGTGAACTTTTTCACATCATAGTAGTAGCCAAACATACTAAATTGGATACTTTGTTTGATTCAGTTTCTCAAGTTAATTTGATAACTGAAGTGATTGTTAAAAAGTTGGTTTTAGAGACAATGCCTCATCCAAAACCTTACCCTCTTGGTTGGGTGTGTGATGATGCAAAAATTCAAGTTACCAGGCATTGTAGATTGAAATTTCTTATTGATTCAAGGCTGGTAGATGAGGTTGAGCTTGATGTGGTCCCACTTGATATCTATGGAATTATCTTGAGAAGTCCCTATTTGTAAGATAGGATGCTATATTCTTTATACAAGAAAAAAATACAATCTCACCAAAGAGGGTGTGGAATACATTGTTAGAGCTCACAGTATGAAGAACTTAACTCTTGTTAGTGTAGGGAAGATAAAGAGAGCCATCAATACTATCAATAAATTTGTGCTCATAGTGTTAAAAGAAAAATATCTTGATAAATCGAATGCTTTTGATGATTGTGATCCTTATCATAAAGGTGAAATGATTGATGTTATTTCTAACTATGATGAAGTTTTTTAGGAACCAAAAGGTTACACATCATTTACATAGGTTAAGATATTTTTAGGGGAAGTTCAATAATAAATAAATTTCATTTCTAACTTCTCCTATATTGCATCTCCTTTGCATGCTTTAACCAGTGTGAAACAGGTCTTCCAGTGGGGAGGAAGACAACAAAAATCCTTCTATACTTTGAAGGAAAATATCAGCACCGCATTAGTGATGGCTCTACATGATCTACAACAATAATTTGAGATTGACAATTATTTTATTGCATATGCCATGGGAGCAGTCTTGATGCAACATCGTAATCCCATTTGATTTCATTATAAAAATGTTTCTAAGGTTGTTTGTAATTATCCTACATATGACAACGAACTGTATGCATTGGTACAAAGCGTGAAGAAATGGAAACACTACTTGATGGGGAAGGAAACGATCATACACATTGATCACCAACCCTTACAGTACATCCAGTCACAGGCCAAGATGCAACAATCAAGACACTATAGGTGGATGGGATTCTTGCAACAATTCCATCTAGTTATCATATACAAGAAAGGCATAAACAACCAAGTTGTGGATATGCTTTCTAGACCTCCTATTTTTGCATCTATTGTTTTGAAAAAATATTCCTTAGCTCATGTCATTTATATGGAACAGTATGCTAATGATGAATATTTCAAAGATGTATATGAGAGGTTAACCCATGGTTCACAAGTGGAGAATTTTCATTTGTAGGATAAACTACTCTACCACTTGGGAAAAAATTGTATTCCTACAAATGAAAGAGTACATGTAATAAGAGAAGCTCACATTTCTCTAATATTTGGGAATTTTTGGGTAGGAAATACTTTAGCACATTTGCATAGGTTTTGTTATTGGCCTCGAATGAAAGAAATTGTGACCAAATATGTAAAGGGGTGTGTATTGTGATCAACTTATAAGCCCACTAATAGAAAATTGGGGTTGTACACACCACTTCTTGTTCCTTATCATCATTGGGAGAGCATCTCCATGGATTTTGTAGGGAGGTTACCTATGTCTAAAAGGGGTCATGAATACTTATATGTGGTAGTGGATAGGTTTAGCAAGATGTGTATCTTGATTTCATGTAAAAATAAAGTCACAACTTAGCAATATGCTCACTTGTTCTTCCAACATGTATGGGTTCTTTTTGGGTTTCCCATGTCCATTATCTCCAATCGAGATTCTTGATTTTTAGAGGAATTTTGGACAAGTTTATGGCAGCTCATAGATAACAATTTGAAGAGGAGTACTTCTTTCCATCCACATACTGATGGACATACATAGGTGGTCAACATGATCTTGGTTCATTTTCTTCAAAGTTACTGCAAAAATCATCTTAACCTTTGGGATGAGCTATTGTAGTATGTCTAGCATGCATACAGCTGAGCATTGCACTTTTCCACCCAGAGTTCACCATTTGAGGCGTGTTTTGGGTATCTACCTAAGACTCCCTTGGAATTGAATTTTGGGAAAGATGTCAACTCAAAAGAACAGAGAGATGAAGAAAAATCCTGCAAGTTCATCCATAGGATTCAAGAGGTACACCAGACAGTCTAGGAAAAATTGGAAAAGTGTCGAGCCCAGTATAAGGAAAGGAATGACAAGCATCGATTAGATCATCAATTTCAAGCAGGTGGTCAAGTATGACTTCACATCAGAAAATATAGGTTCAAGGGTGAAGTAAATAAGTTCAATCCCATCCGATATGGACCCTTCACCATCTTAGAAAATATTGGCATAAATGCTTTCCACCTAGATCTTCCACCATACATGTAGATATACTCAGTTGTGAATGTAGAGAACCTAAAACTTTATGAGCCTCCAATGATCATGGATCAAAGGTAGAGTGTTTCAGTACCTTCAGTTGATGAGTTTTATATTGAGTATTTGGATGAGTTAAAGGAAGATATCATCCTGGAAAGAAGGACAAGGACTTCATGCAAGGGTGATGTTGAATATCTTCGAGTGGGCCTTAAGGGAACGCATCCAAGAAAAACACAGTGGATCGAGAAGGAGAAATTGAGGGAGAAATTCCCTCACCTATCTGTTGATTGATAAGGATTTTGTGGGTCCAAAAGCTTCTTTGTGGAGAGGAATGATCCAGGATGATGTAAAAGGCCAAAAATTATAATTCCTTGAATCTCAACAAAAATTGCACCAAGTCAAAGAGCTCACTGAGAGATTTCCAACGGCGCAAATGACACCTCAAAATGAGTCTGGATGACAAAGATATGGCCAATCAAAGTTTTGGTCAACCTAGACCAAGTCAATAGGGTGATGTCAGTATCATACAAGATGAATTCAACAATTGACTATGTAGTGTTGATGTCAACATGTTGATGTGGAAATATGAGAGGCTGCCACATTGATGCAGGAGCATCGCCAACTCATCAAGCGAGCCAACACATCAAGCGGAGATCAGATGGATAAACAAACCCAAATTTTTGAAGTGATTTGGGATTGTAGCGCAAGTCTTTAATTATCCATTTATGAAGGAGCGCCTTTTGTATATTGTATCAGACCTCGAGCCATATGCTCTTGTCTGAAGTAGATAGGAGGCATTTAATCTAGTTAATGTTGGTAGATAGGATTTTAAGTCTAGATTTGACAGTTTAGAGTTCGAGAGGGAAAATGGATATAGACACCCTCACTGTACCATTGTAACATAATGGAAGCATTCAGGAAAGGAGAAGAGAAAGCAGAGAATAGTGTATGAAGAACACCCATGTACATGCATTTGAATTAATAGAAGAAGTTTTGATTCAAACTCATGGCTGGTGTTGTTTCTCTGTGTATATTGTTTATGTGCTCATGAATGTTTTCTTTCTTGTTATGCATTTTCTTTGTATATGTTGTGCATGTGATTTCATGTTTCAACCTGAAGTCTGAAGGGGAGATGGAATGAGTTTCAATTGTTTCTCTATCTGAGCCAGGAGATTCCTGCAAGGTGTGCAATTGAATTCATTTGCAAGGAGTGCGTTGATGAAGGCTCAGTGGTTTAACTTTTTCTCTCTTTCACCTAGAAGTGGAAATAGGTTGTTGAAGCCGTGCAAAGAGTGTGCAGGCTGAAGAAGAAGCCTCAGTTGTAAATCTGATCAAAGGGGGATTGAAGACTGCTGTTGCAGGAAGTGTGCAGAGTCGGAAGGATTCAACACTTGGGAAGCTGTTGAATGTTGAGCGTAAGGAGTGCACGCAAGTTCCTCTGAAAGTGTCAGAGTGGAAAAGCTCAGGAGGTATAGCACCTTGGTGATATCGTCGAAGGAGAGTACCGAGTTCTTGCGCTGTGAAAGGTTTCAGGCATGAGTTGCAAGTGCGTGCACATGGATCTCTTTTCCTAAGAGATTGTGGAAGCTGGAGAAAGCTCAGGAGGGACAAGGCTTGCAAAATTATCGAAAGGCTGCACAGAAGAGTCCCGTGCTAAGAATTCCTCAAGAAGGAAGGGAAGAAATCGACGGTCAGGATTCACAGAGGAAATTCGGGAAGTCCCGTCAGCCGTCAGATCTCGAGGAGTTGTGCCAGGGTTAAGCCCAGGGGTGCAGAGGAGAAGTCCTGACCGAAGTCATCGGGATATCGGAGTCATCGGGTTTTTAAAGGTTAAGGATTGGAGGCCTTGAAAGTCCCGAAATCCCGAGAAAGGATCTCAGCCATAGACCTTGACTGGACATGTGTCATACATCCGAAGAAGAGTCGGAGTTTGGCTCATCAGAGAATCGGGGTCTCCGGAGTCGTGAAACTTTTGTATATAGGAATCGTGATCCACGATTTCCCGATAGGATCGGAGTCATTGATCTCAGCAGGGACACGTGGCAAGAGATCCCGGAGAGTCGAGGTTCGGCATTTCAGGGTTTTCGCATACAACAGGTTCGTTGCATTAGAAATCGCGATTTCGCGATACCCGATACATCTATGAGGAAGGGGTGACGCGGAGGAGGGAGGACACGAGGTTGTGAAAGTACAACAGGAGGATATTGGCGTCTCGGCCCATCGAGACTCGGGAGCTGGGGAACCGAGTGCTGGAGGTCGCGAATAGAGAAGTCGCGATAGAGCCAAAGTCGCGATAAATTGGGGTAAGGTTAGTGGTGACTGACAGGTCATCGGGAGTCGAGGATGTGTGAGGAAAATTGTCTAAGACAACGCAAGTGGCAATTTCCCAATGGGAGAATTCCCGACAAAAGTAAGGAATATGTGGGTGGATAATTCATCGGGGTTCGGGAAATTGGAAGTACCGATCCTGTGAGTTCAAGACTCGCGATCACGCGAGGTTCGATTTCTCGATTTGGAGTAGGGAGATCATAAGAGGCATTTTGTGGGTGTTGAGAAGTCCCAATAGGGGATTTGAAGATCAATTTATCTCTTCGGGACGAAGAAGAAGGAGATCCTGTGGGAGCGGACGTGCCCTGGGTGGCGCGTTTGCGTCACACATGGCATGCCAATTTGGCATTTTGGGGTGGCCAAATGGACCAATAGGAAAGTGACATGTGGCACCCCCAGGAGGTGCCACATGACACTCTAGCAGCAAGACACATGACAACCTACATCAATAGGTGACTACGCAGAGGAATTCAATCACAGGGCACCACTTGGCACCCCACATATGAACAATATCCCTCTGAAACCAAAATTTGAAAAAAAAAATATAAAACTGGCAACTGGACTAGCCGATGTCGAACCCGGTGGCCAAATCAGTGGGTGGCCAAAACCCCCAAGATTTTGTGCAACCATCTGGTCATAATATTTGGTGTGAAGTTTTATTATAGTGGGAAGTTAATACACGTGGTAGAGCACGGGTTGACCGGTCGACGCCGAATTTGGAGGTTGGACCGGCTAGACCCAAAACCAACATGAAATATATAACAAAAATATATATGTAACTAATGCATTCCATATGGGGAGGATCTACAGGGTTTGACCCCTGGGCCTCCCTTAACCAATGCCCCAATATTATCACTACTTCCCAACAAACCACGTGGGGTACTATGGTAAGTACATCGATGAAAAAAATCATTTAAACCTAGTATATTGCCATGTGAGAGGAGGATACGCGGTCCAGGAGAGGGCACACTTTTCTATGCAGGATCATTTATTACAGATCCATACCACTGTTGTGGCACAAATTTCAAGAAAAAGAGTCGAGGAGGGGTCTGGAAGTGACAGTGACAGAATTTGGTGAATTGACAGTCATTTTTACACGATTGCTCGCCACGAATCCACTAGTGTAGTCAGAGTTTGGATATGAGCAATGGATTTTCAAGGCATTTTCAGATTTGAGGCATCACCATGTATTTATGCCAATTTTTGTTGAGATAATATAAATTCCTCTCTACTTAGAAGTGGGCCCAAAGATGTAATCCATTGGTGGGACAAACTTCGTTATCAATTCTTGTGTATGTGTTCTTATTGTTATTTCTCATGTGTATGTCTTCTTCTTATATGTTGCACATAAGCTTTTTTTATGCTCTTTAATGCAATTCATGTTATAGTCATCGAATAAAACATCTTAGATCATGTTGGTATCATAGTGATTTTCTTTGACTTGAATTGTGAGTGTGAATGCTTAATAGGGCCAAGCTCAAACAGGGTAAAGGAAAACTTGAGGCTTTCAAACCATAGATTGGATGTGCAACTCGAAGAAAGAAAATGGGGGATGAATAAATTTGTACAGAGTATGAAAATAATTTTCACAAGGATTTCAACCAGATGTCAGACATGTAGAAAAATTGTTTGCAGATTATGAAAAGAGAGTGGAAAAGAAGGAAAATAAGAAGAAAGATAAAGTAGAGGATGATGTTGTAGAGGACCCAGAAATTGTAGGAGTGTTGGCACCAGGCTGAAGGGGAAAGAAGAACGATCATGGGAAAGAAAGCGTGTAGAAACCTGAAGTAACAACTGGCAAAAGGAATAGCACACACGCATGCAAGAAAGCGTGCACAAAGGAAAGCGACAGCTGGAGGAAGAACAACACGCGCATGGGAGAAAGACCTAACGTAAGAAGAGTTAGGGTTTTGGTAATATTCTGTAAAAGGATGAAGATCCCAAAATGTATAAATGTAGATACAAAAGTATCATATAGAGGGGGGATGTTGTTATTGTTGTTGTTGTTGAGGGTTAGGCTTTGGAGTTAAGTTTTGGAGACTGTAACCACACAGGAGCGTAGGCGATATGTAATGTTTTTAGCTGTATGAACTAATTTGTAAGTTGTTGAGAAAAGAATATACGAGGGAAGGTAGTTCTAAGGATTAGACCACAGGTTGTAGAGACTGGTGCGATCTAGTTCGCCTCACATAGATCTTACCCAGTTTTGTGGAGAATTGTAAGCATGTGGCGCCAGGAATGCAGAACTACCATAATAAAAGAGCCAAGAGCCAAATCTTTGTGGACGTAGCCCAGGAGGGGGTGAACCATGGTAATACTCCTATAATATGTTGAATGTATGCATGCCTCTTCTTTATTTCAGCAATTAATGGTTAAGCTTGATGAATGAGTTAGCACATTGTTATGAATCTGTTTATACTCTGCTGGAATTAAACTATGAAATATACGTATGCGACTTCAAGGGATAAGTAGTTTACCTTACAGCTCAAGATACCTAGATTTAATCAAGAAACCCCTATCCTTTACTCTGTCCTAGGCTGTAAACACCTGATTCTTACAGTCACCCATTTAAAGCTATCTCGGGTGAGACTGCGCAGTACCTTCCGGGTGTTGTGTTTCCTTCTGGATTACCAGGAGGGCCGATAGTTTTAGAGGCTTTGTTGGAACCCCAAATGACATGAACCCTGGTTCAATAACTTAGACAACACGAGAAGGGAAATAGTAACCAACAAATGGTTTCGTTGTTGTGTTAAGAGGAACAAGAGAGGACTGAGTAGACGAGATAGAATGAATAAGAACCGAAGGAGAGGAACAGAAGAACAATGAGTCGTTAGAAGGTAATGTTGAGACCTTGGAACCCCATGAGAAAATAAATTGAGGGCTGGTTGAGAACTAAAGAGCTAGAGTTTGCACAGAAAGACAATAGAAACCCCAGGATCACACTATGTAAATACCTAGATAAATACGTATTTATGGATTTACACGAAGTCTTTTTCTGTGATTTTCCGTATCTACTACAGGAGTGGATCCTAAGGTTAAAGGATAACCACGCGACGAAACAGATTTGACAGCTATATTGGACTCTAGTACAGATCCAACAGTTGCAGCAGGTGAAGAACAAATTCACCCACGCAGTCGAATTTTGGCTTAACAGTATTGTGGCAGGCTTTATCACAGAATTTGCAGTAGACATAACAAATTCATACAGCGCAGTCGAGCAAGATTTCCTATGAGGACCTAGAGGAAGGTACATTCGATCACTGTATACTTCTATCAAGATATTTCTATATAACAAAGGTGTAATGACATTGGAATTAGATAGTTAGACTTCCCTGCATGCATGGGGGAAGGGGGAAAGCACTGATAGAGAGAGGAGGAATGGAAGGAGGGCAGGATAAAGAGAAGAAGAAGGAGGAACCCTTGGACCCAATCTTGATGGATGATGACCAGCTTAAGTGGATCTTGGCATCATCAAGAACAATGCATAGTGGAGCACCCTACCAATATAAGGTGAATACCAAGAAGAGATTCGTAGCCGAGAGGGAGGACTTGGCAAGTGATGAGGAAGAGGTAGAGGATCTCTGGACTGTGGAGCAGATTAAGGAAATCCTGTGTGCCACGTATGAGAGGAAAACGGGAGGCCCAAAAACAGGAGGAGAAGGTAGCCATCCCTTTCATATTAATGTTAGTGTGGAACCCATAAACCCATGTGCGACCAATACACCAAAGAGAACACCATAGTTTAGACAACCAAAGTTTGGAGGAAGTCTGACAGCAGGAAGTACATCTACACAAGGAGCAACAACTGGAGGAGCCAGTTCAAGCAACCTTAGTCAAGTATCTACACCACACGAAGGAGGGAGTAACTCAGTATTTAAAATGGCAGGACACAATCCTACTATCAGATTACCATAGTTTTGAGGAGAAGCAGCAGAATACCTTGAGAAGCATCTGTTCATTTGTGCAAATATCTGGGAAGCAAAGTAGATCACTGATGAAGACACCAAACTCGCGCGGGTGGAGATCACGCTAAGAGACTGAACACTATACTGGTACATGAGTCTAGACATGAATAGTGTTCCCAGAACGATAAGGACACTGGATGAAATTAAGAAACTATTGATAAATGAGTTCTAGAAGCTGAGCTCAGAGGATCAATACATGAATGAGATTATTGAAATAAGACAGAAACTAGGAGAATCGACATGGGAGATTGATCAAAGATTCAAGCAATTAAAAGGAAAGTTAAAATACCTTATGACCAATATGCAAAATCGACACCTGTTTTTCAACTCACTACTCCCACACTTAAAATATCCATTACGACAATGGAAGTTTTAGATGCAGGCAAAGGCTCTATAGGCAGCCTTGCAATTGGAAGAGAATCAATACCAACAAATGGACTCGGCTATCGAAGAACTGAAAGAGGATCTGAATAACTTAACATTTCAGTTGAACCAGAATAAGAACAAGGACAAACGAGAAGTTGTTTGGTGCACTACCTATAGGACAGAAGGACACCACAAGAATGAATGCCCAACATTCACACAGTATATGGTGACGGGGATGCCAAACCCACTACCACAGGGAGTCTTATGGTGCAAAATATGCAAGAAACTAGCTCACGACCCTTACCGCTGCACGATGATGCAGAAATACCAAACAGTTCCAAAGAACTCATATTGCACCTTTTGCAAGTCAGTCGGCCATGACAACAAAGATTACAGAACTATGGAGCTGATGCAGGAAAGAACATCAGACACATACATGGTATAGGCAGAAATGATGACTGGGCAAGCAACACCACAGTTCACTCAAGCCCCAGCCCCATACAACATCGCGCAACAGCAGTATAATATTGCATCATAGCCATACAATAATTCTCAGCCATAGTACAACCCGACACAGCCCCAGTAAAATACCGTGGAGTATAATCAGGGAGCACAGTATAACACGCCACGAGGTGATCGTACAACTTATAGAGGATTAGGACGAGCCAGAGGAGGTTTCAGACGCGGTAGAGGACCAATCACATGTCACAATTGCCAGCAACCAAGACATTATGCATGGGAGTGCCCACTACCACTAGCGACTTGTATGTATTGTTGCGCATCAAACCATGATACGGAGGAATGTCCGACATTACTTGTAAAGATCCAGGAAAAAGGAATCAAAATAACTAGATTGTTCAGTGGATTTCAGCCGAAGTAAGGGATGATGGATGGAACATCAACATCGTCACTCGAGGAGGAACGAAAATAGGAAATGACGCAGTTCAATAGGAACCAGCACATAACCAATGGGTAAAGAAGAACACTGACCCCAAGAAGTAGTTCGACGCGAATAAGGAGAAGGAGATCTTTACAGAAGCCTGACAAGAATTCCAGAAGGATAACATTGCGTCGATTGCACAACAGAGAAAGGAAGCTCTGAAATATGAAATGTTTCCATCACTGGACCATACCAACAGAATACAACCCAAGGAACAAGTAAGTACTATCAAAGACTTTTTGCAATCATGCATCAAAATGTTAAGTGATCCTTCATCTGTCAAAATATTGCAAAACATCCTAGAAAAATGTAGCAGCGAGAAAAAACAGAAGCCAGAATTGAAAACTGTCAACCACCTACATACAAGAAGAAGAACAAGTAGGGAATTTAGACTAAATGCTAACATTAGGGATTTTAATATGGGAGATGTTATACTAGATCTAGGATCCGAAGTGAATGTACTACCAAAAGCTACATGGCAATGCATGGGAGAACCTACACTAGGATACTCAACTGTTCAATTAAAGATAGCAAATCAACATAAAGTCCTACCAATAGGTAGACTAAAAGGAGTGATGGTAGATCTGGATGGTGTGCATACTAAAGCAGACTTTGAAGTCATCGAAATAGTAGATGACACAACACCTTACCCGGTGCTACTTGATTTGGATTGGGTGTTCGACAACCAAGCCATAATTAACTTAAAAACCATAAAAATGACATTTGAGTTAGGGGACTATAGGGTCATATCCCCACTCAACCCATCAAAAAGGGAGAGGTTCATAGAACCCACTTGTCTGGATTTAGAAGAGATCAAGCAGTTGTACAGAACAACTACGCACGATGCAGACTATATAAACCCAACTGCAGATGAGGTACTCAGTTGGTGGGGCATTACTTCATGTACAATAGACTCGAAAATTAGGTTAGAAAAATGGAGGCAAAGACTACACGAAGTATCCATGAGAAGGTGTGCCAGAATAGACCGCGCAGTAAGGTGGATTGGCACAGAAATCAGAGAACCACCCAGTTTTCACAGGCTAAATGCTTTGGAAACTTTCTTGACACAATATGAAGATGAAGTATTAGAAAACCAGATATTGCTAGCACTAGATTTAGCACTAAAGGCTACACCCGCAAGATGGTGGGGTGCACACAAAGAGACTATCACAGATTGGTACAAATGTAAGTGATTACTACGCATAAGGTTCGGTGCAGAACAGACAGGTACTACGTGCAGGATTGTGGTGGCCAACGATCCACAAAGACTCAAAAGAGTACTGTCAGCAATGTGATGTCTATCAAAGGGTAGGCAAACCCAATAGAAGGGATGAGATGCCACTACGACCGCAAGTGACACTTCAGGCATTCAACAAATGGGCGATAGATTTTGTGGGACCCATTAACCCACTAGCCAAAATAACGGGGGCGAGATATATTATCACCGCGACGAAATACCTAACAAGATGGGCAGAAGTCGCACTAGTAAAAGATTGTAGCGCAGAGATAGCTGCACACTTTCTGTTTGAACATGTAATTACTAGATTTGTTTGCCCAAGAAGTTTGATGAGCAACCAAGGAACACACTTCATTAACAACACCATTCAAGCGATGCTCGAAGAGTTTGAAGTTCATCACCAAAAAATCACACCATATCATCCACAGGCAAATGGCACAGTAGAAGCCTTCAACAAAATTCTAAAGAACACCTTGACAAAGATATGTAACGTCAACAGGGACAATTGGGACCTCAAGGTATCATCAGTTTTATGGGCATATAGAACCACATGCAAAAAACTGAGAGGCCACACACCATTCAAACTAGTCTATGGTCGTTAGAATTTTTAATACCCAGTCTACGTGTAGCAGCTATCACACACATGAAAGAACAAGGCGCAGTACAAGAAAGACTGAATCAGTTACTGTCAATGGAGGAAGACCAAATCTTGCCAGGATTCCACCAACAAGTACGGAAAGCAAGAGACAAATCTTGGCAC
This sequence comes from Picea mariana, assembly GCA_032191745.1. Lineage (NCBI taxonomy): Eukaryota > Viridiplantae > Streptophyta > Pinopsida > Pinales > Pinaceae > Picea > Picea mariana. Next base: position 15,704 of record JASDQU010030501.1, on the reverse strand, counting down.
GACCGCCACATCAAGAGGAAGACGTTCAAGGAAAGAGATCTAGTATTTCTCTATGACAGTAAATCGTTGCAACACCCAAGAAAGATGAGAATGCATTGGTTAGGACCATACGAGGTAAAATATGTCACGGACGGAGGATATATATTGTTTAAGAGATCTAGCAGGATAATACCTTAGATGAATGATCAATGGGAGCCGGCTGAAGCTGTACAAGGTTAGTCGACCACCCACCACGCAGTAAAAAAAAAAAAAGCATGAGGGACAAGCCGCATACGAAACATGAAGCCAACAAGGGAAATGATAATAGCCATATTGAAAAAGGAACCAAGCGGGAAAAGGAAAGTCGACAAAAGAAGGCTGACATGATAGCATGAGGCAGAGTTAAAGCAAGGCAAGGACGGATGGGATATCACATTAAACATGCCAACGGGAAATGACAGAGTAGGCATAATGTCAATTACAAAACCACCACAAATGCATTGAACCCACAGTTATGATGCATTAATCGCATGATGGAGGAAGCGTCCTCGACAAGCTTCATGACGAGCCCATACAACACACGAGCACAAAAGCAACTAGTCTATTCGTGAAAGGAGAATAGAAAAAGAGCAACAACAGCTAGAACGAATAGAGTGAAACCACAGAGCTCACCAAATCCATTCGAACTTAGCAAACATTCGAAAAACACCATTATGGCACCACTGAAGCTCACAAAACTAGGCCAGACAACCAGATCAACTAGGATTCAGCCTAGGTCACAAGGACCACTAGATGAAAACGAGCAGCAGCCACCAGAGATCGTCGATATTGACGAAATATCATCACTAGAGGAAATCCCAGTAGAGTCCATACCAATACTAGAGGCTATTTTGCAACCACAAATAGAGTCCATGGAACAGGATACACTAGCAGTGGTGCACAAGCCTTGGAACAAAGAAGAAGAAACCCACCAAGAAATACCACCAGAACATACTGACGCAACCGTGGAAGTGAACGGAACGGCACAACATCTGGGATTAGAGGAGAAACCAAACGAGACGCAAGCACCCGGCTTAGGTCACCCAGCCGAGGAGACCATTGGAACTACCTAGGTGTGTCCAGAGTGGATGACAGGGGAAAAACTAGGAGTTGTTGGAACTTCGAGTCATCCAACACAGAAGGAGGACTGAGTTCAGATACTGAGCTCACCTCGAAAGAAACTGGCTACAGATATTTTTCTACATCACATACCAGAGGGATTACAGGTGGACCTGCAACTATTGGGTCACGTTGGGAAGCTCAAGTATTTCGACCATGGCATAGCAAATGAAACCAAATATCTAGATCTTTCACCACAGGTCTTTATGCAGAAAATAGTTGTGAACCAACTCAGAGAAACCATCACTCAGCCACACCAGTGGGCAACTGGAATGGACAGAACATGAATTCTAGGATTGTTGAAGATACCACACTTTGGCAGAGGCCAATATGCGTTGGAATTCATCAAGCAACTATTAGAAATTATGCATGGAGGGGATGTATGGCTGGACAAACCCGTCCCCATAAATGTCGAACTTATCGTGCAGATAACAGGCCTACCCACCCGGCGTATGGATCTCACACTGATTTTGGACGATAAGTCTAAGAAAAAAACATTGGCAAAAGATATGAGGAATAAATATGGCACCGACAGGGGAACAAGAGGCATTATAATCAAATGGATCAAGAATGTCACGACACAATTGGGCGCAAAGATCTTAGCCTGCAAACTGCTAAGAAAATGCTGCAAAGATGAAGTACCGGCAAGAGTCATTACTGTTGTAGCTCAATGCACAGAAGGCACCTCCATGAGCTGGGTGCCATACCTATAAAACTTGTTTCAAGTAGACTGCAAAGACGCGCAAGACGCAGGTATGGAATTTCATTACTCATGGTTGATCACTCTCATAGCTTTCATGGGATGGAGAGAACCAGAACATGTTGTCTTTTGTACCACACCACAGCCAGGAGGAGCAAGATATCATGTCATGAGATCCGCGCCACTAGCCAAGCATAAGAGGGAGAATGGAATCATATTCGAAGCTTACTTATGGGAGATACCGGAAGCCATCAGCCGAGCATGGAGATTAACACTAGAGGTTGTCGCACAATACGGGGGCATCAACAATTTTTGGGCTAGGTGACAAGCCATGTGGATACAACCAAGGTAGGATTTGGATAAACAATGGCTACATGTGCACTACTGACTGATGAACGGAGGATTCCAACCATACCTAGAGAAGTACCAGGACAAACAGCAGAAGGAGGGGTTTCACAGGAGGAAACACAGCCTCCACAAATCCCAGTACCCAAGAAACAAAGAATGGGCCAAACCAAGTCGACTCAGGCAGACGGCAGCTTAGAGAAGCCAAGGACCCAGAAGGGGAGGACATAAACCACTCAGCCGACCAATGGACAGCGGAAACCGACTAAGGGAATGAAAGAGTTGAAGAAGATACAAGCATAACTTATCATTGTGCAAATAGAGAAATAGGAGCGTCAGGCTCAAATAGAACCATTGCAGGAACGGGTAGCAGAAGTACTTGCACAGGCAAAAGAAGCCATAAAATAGATAGCACAGACTCAACTATAATGCGTAGGACTGATGAGCAAGGAAGTGGCAGCTCAGACAGTCGACACCATCAAGGAGAAAACCATGCAGGCACTGACAAAAGCATCAGAGTTGCAAGAACAATTCCAGACAATCACCAAGGAGATCGAGGTAGCACAGAGAAATTAGGTGACTTAGGACGAGTCACATGTCAATGTTGGGGGCCTGTTGGCACCAGGCCGAAGGGGAAAGAAGAACGATCGTGGGAAAGAAAGCGTGCATAAAACTGAAGTAACAACTGGCAAAAGGAACAACACACGTGCATGCAAGAAAGCGTGCACAAAGGAAAGTGACAGCTAGAGGAAGAGCAACATGCGCATGGGAGAAAGACCTAACGTAAGAAGGGTTAGGGTTTTGGTAATATTCTGTAAAATTATGAAGAGCCCGAAATGTATGAATATAGATACGAAAGTATCATATAGAGGGGGGATGTTTTTATTATTGTTGTTGTTGAGGGTCAGGATTTGGATTTAAGTTTTGGACACTGTAACCACGTAGGCGCGTAGGCGATATGTAATTTTTTTAGCTGTATGAACCAATTTTGTAAGTTGTTGAGAAAAGAATATATGAGGGAAGGTAGATTTGAGGATTAGACCGCAGGCTGTAGATCCTGGTGTGATCTAGTTCGCCTCACATAGATCTTACCCAGTTTTGTGGAGAATTGTAAGCACGTGGCGCTAGGAATGTAGAACTACCATAATAAAAGAGCCAAGAGCCAAATATTTGTGGACGTAGCCCAGGAGGGGGTGAACCACGGTAATACTCATATAATATGTTGAATGTATGCATGTCTCTTCTTTCTTTCAACAATTAATGGTTAAGTTTGATGAATGAGTTAGCACATTGTTATGAATCTGTTTATACTCTATTGGAATTAAACTATGAAATATACATATGTGACTTCAAGGAATAAGTAGTTTACCTTATAGCTCATGGTACCTAGATTTAATCAAGAAACCCCTATCCCCTACTCTGTCCTAGTCTGTAAACACCTGAGTCTTAAAGTCACCCATTTAAAGCTATCTCAGGTGAGACTGCGCAGTACCTTCCGGGTGTTGTGTTGCCTTCTGGATTACCAGGAGGGCCGATAGTTTTAGAGGCTTTGTTGGAACCCCAAATTACATGAACCCTGGGTGAATAACTCAGACAACCTGAGAAGAGAAATAGTAACCAATAAGGAGACCCTTCTGAGCCTCCATCTGCATCTTCAAGTTCAATCTATTATTCTTCCTCTCATTCTCATCATTCTAATTTTCATCAAAATGATTCTAAAAATTCATTATTAAAATTAGATGTCAAATTTAATTTTCCCATGTTTAATGGAGAAGCAAATGCAAATAAATTAAACAATTGGATTAGACAGAACGAGGTTTACTGTCGGGTACAACTGATCGAAGAGGAAGAGGTAAAAATCTAGTTGGCTTCTCTTTGGTTGGAAGAAACAACCCTTGTATGGTGGGAGAGTAAACTTTAGAAAGGTATCACACATAATGGTAAACCCATTTCTTCATGGTTTGAATTTACTTCTACATATAAAAATCAATTTTATCTATTGGGTCATGTACAAAAAGCCATGATGGAATGGAAAAAATTGAGATAGGGTAAAGGTCAGAATGCTCATAATTTCATAAAAGAGTTTAGGAAAAAGTCATTTGCATTGAATGTTCCTTTAGATTCTCCAGAGACTTTGATGAAATATTTTGGTGCACTTCACAATTACCTTCGTCACAGATTGTTTTTGTTTAATCCCACTAATCTAGATGAAGTATGTGCACAAGCAATTCATCTTGAAAGAAGGGGAAAGAATGTACAAGAACATCACACAAATAAGCCTTCCAAGTTCCAAAAGAACAAGTTCAAAGGAAAAGGAAAAGGGAAAAATACATCCACAACAAAGAAAGAGGAAGGAAAATCCTCTTTCTCTCATTGCAAAATAGATGAGCATGATGATGAGAATTGTTAGAAACTACATCCATAGTTAAGACCAAAGAAATTTAGTGGAAAAGGGAAGCCAAAAACTGTTGCTACAGTGCAACAAGACATAGGTTTCGATTCAAGCTATGAAATGAAGATCACAACAATTGGAGTACAAGTTAAAGTTTCCTCTCATGCTGGTTCAAGTTCTACAATTCCATCTCCTGAAATTGAAAAGAAGAGAAGTGAAATTTTTCACAACAGAGTGGTAGCCAAACATACTAAAGTGGATACTTTGTTTGATTTGGGTTCTCAAGTTAATTTGATATTTGAAGTGATTGTTAAAAAGTTGGGCTTAGATACAATGCCTCATCCAAAACCTTACCCTATTGGTTGGGTGTGTGATGATGCAAAACTTCAAGTTACTAGGAAGTGTACATTGAATTTTTTTTTACTTCAAGGTTGGTAGACGAGGTTGAGCTTGATGTGGTCCCATTTGATATCTATGGCATTATCTTGGGAAGTCCCTATTTGCATGATAGGAATACTATCTTATTTCGACGGGAAAACAAATACTATCTCACCAAAGGTGGTGTGGAATACATTTTTAGATCTCACAATATGAAGAATGCAAATCTTGTTAGTGTAGGGCAGATAAAGAGAGCCATCAATACTAGCAATAAATTTGTGCTCATGGTGTTGAAAGCAAAATATCCAGATAAATATAATTATTTTGATGATTTTGATCCTTATCATAAATATGAAATGATTGATGTTGTTTCTATATATGATGAATTTTTTCAGGAACCAAAAGGATCTCCTTGCAAAAGGGAGATCCAACATGAAATACAACTGCACCAAGATGTTCCCTTACCAAACACTGGCATGTACAGGATGTTTGTGCTAAAAAATGAGGAGATCAAAAAGTAGGTGCAGGACTTGTTAAGCCCTAATATTGGCTCATTACCCCTTAATTGGGGCATATTACATTAGTAATGTTATTTTATTTATGTTTTCTTTATTCCATTAGTTGTAATTATACCTCCTAGTCTCCTATATATACCAAGGAGACATTTTCATTTGGAATCATCTTGTACTTGAACATTTATGTGGGGTAAAAGGAGGTTGCCCCCTCAAAGAGGCTTTTTATCTGAAATTATCTCTTTTTCAAGGTGTCGAGTACGTATTCTGAGGTTTTTCTATGCTATATTGATATTTGGTTCTTAACATATGGTATCAGAGCTCAAGGTCTTGGGGTTTCGCTACTACATCTGAGACACCGTGGAATTTTTGCTATAACTTGTTTTATACAACGATTAAGAAGGAACGGATTGGATTATATTTAATAGATAGATCAAGGTACGTTGGGTTAAAATTTTAGCTGATGAGGCCTTATACTTTCAAAGATACAACCTTTGTAAGATAGGGTTTTGGAATCATCTTGAATTGAGTCATTGCAGAATTTTTTCTATATATTTTTTTTGTATTGTTTCATACCCTGAACTCCGAAGGATATTCTCAGAAATTACTAAGGTATCTATGGTAGAAATTTCAGCTTCTGGGTCATCTTAAATTTGTATATACACCCTGTGGAAGATAGGGTATCTGACTAGCCCTATTGACTAGTCTCAAGCAGGTGTTCCAAGTAAAAAAATCATAAATTCTTCTTAGAGCATCCAAATTGAGTGAGACAAGTTTCATTGGATAGTGGCCATCCCTTAGTAGTTTTCTACGAGTTTCATAATTTTATATCAATTATTTTGTGCAGGGCACGCTATACAAGTGAGATCTCTTGGAAAGGCCAAAAATCAGCAAGTTGTGGGGAAGTTACCATAAATTCCACTTGGCACATCCAAATTTTATCAGACATGTGGCATTGAAGAGAAGAAATATTAGAGACCTACAAAAAATAAAAGTTCACACTCAAAAGGGCCGAAATTTTGGAGATACAATAAAAGGAAGATTGTCTAGTAGAACCACCTCAAAATCAAGGTTTAAAGTGATACTTGGCCAACATGCCACCAAAAAAGGGAACTTCTGCACCAAATAAGCCTCTAGACAATCCTACTTGGACTCTTGATGAAGGTGAAGAAATGCATAGGGACACAAATGATTTACAAAAGATGACAATAACCAAAGATGAACTACAAGAGATGATGGATTCAATGGAAGCTAAGTTGGATACTAAGATGGATGGTTTAAAAGGGGAGATCATGGAAGGATTGAAAAATTTCCTAATAGAGAGGACACTTGAAAGTGAAAATGTATTCCATGAAATTCATGATGAGGACACAAGGAAGGTGAATCAAGAATGGAGAAACTCCAACTTTGGGTTGAAGACCAACCACGTTCCTAAGATCGATATGAGGAAGTTTCATGGCAAGGACCCAATCACATGGATACTTCAGATGGAGCAATTGTTTGATCTACATAATGTGCCACATACACAAAAGGTACGAATTGCTTCTTTATATTTAGAACCTAATAAATTTGTATGGTATCGATGGATTTGTTCTCACAAATCACTTGTCACTTGGACAATTTTCACGGAAGAAATGATAGCACACTATGAGGATACAAGGAGCAATACCTTCTTTAGCCAATTGATAAATCTCAAGAAAAAGGGTTTAGTTACTGAGCACATTGAGAACTTCCAAAGATTGAATATAAAGGTAACATATATTCCAGATGAGCACTTGATTGATGTATTCATAGGAACTTTAAAGGATAACATTTAACATGAGGTTTGCCTTTGGGAACCCAAATCATCAGAGAATGCATTTAAGGTGGCAAGAAATGTTGAAAGTAAAAATATGGCTATAGCTACTAGAAGGACCAATCCTAACATCTATAAAGAGAATAATGCTCCTTCTTCTAAAACA
>JASDQU010030499.1:1187-22496 GCA_032191745.1 Picea mariana | reverse complement strand
AAGTACCAGATTCGAGCTCTGGAGCTAGTGCGAAAGAATTACATGACCTACGATTATTGCCAAGATTTTGAGCGATATCCCCAGGGGACGATGCCAGAATGCCCTGCACTGCCCGCTTCTTCCATAACCTCAGCCAGCTCCAAGCATTCAATAAACCTCCCGTGAGTGACTGAGGTGCGAATTACAATGATCGGATCTTGATCTATATCGGTTTATCTATCTGAATTATCTAACACTAAAATGAAATGGAGAGCGCAGTCATGTATGCCCTAAATTATCCATAATTGAACGAGATTACTCCATCAAGAAATGTATGTCAACGTTAAATGTTGAATGAGTCCATCTGTTATAAAGATGGACCTTCATCTTCTTATACAAGAGTTCCTATTGTTCATGGTACTAAGTTAACAGATGAACACCATTGTCAAGTTAACACATGAAGTTGTTTTTATTGTTCATGGTACTAAGTTAACATATAAACACAAGTGTCAAGTTAATATATGCAGTTTGTTGGAATTTGGTGATAACTAATTCTTTTAATGATGATTAGGATCTTATTATTTTGTGTTAGTTACAACTAAATAGATCAAATTAGAATATGGATATCGATTGCATTTAATAATTAGTTTTTTGTAAATGTATATAAATATAAGTAAGTCTGTAGAGGCAAAGAAAGAGACATAGTGAGAATGTTGTAATCTCCATGATCTGAATAATAAGACAACCGATGTCTATGCTTAGTGGAAATAGCCCAACATTTAGATGAACCACGTGAAATCCTTATGTTCCTTATCTGTGTGATTGTTAATTATCATATGTAAATTGTATTTTCCGCATTTGCAATTCTAACAAGTAATATCAGAGCTGATTAAAAAAAATATCAAATTCAACATCGTAACAAATCCCGAAAAGTGCAACGTCATATTAATCACACTTCACGCACAAATGAAAACATGGAATCACCTCAGCCCAATTGTATGATACAATGAGAAGACTTTTTAAGATCGCCGCACTCTAGGTGTGACACTTCCTTAAACAATTCACATAGTTTTTTTTTCAAATTTAAGGTATGCTCTTTATGGTATGGAATTTATGGTATGAGCAATTACAATAATTAGAACATTATATTCTATGCATAAAACAAAGGTGGAGGAGTGTATGCATAATACGTGAACGTTGTAAGTCAAGTGGGTGGATAAGGCAAAAAGGGTTTTTTAATTGAGGTTTATTATATTTGCGATTAAATATAATATTTAAAAGGTGGAGGGTTTTAAAAAGGTGTTTTTTATTTTAAATAAAAGGAAAGGTTGGTAAAAGGTTTTTTTTTATTAATTTTTTTATTAAATCTTGTGGTGTTTATATTATTTTTTTTCCACATTATCTTTAAAATGGTTTTGGTTATGGGTTTTTTTTATCTAAGTCAAGACACAAAAAAGGTAAAGAAAAATGTTGGTACTGTGGAAAAACAGGACATCTCAAGAAAGATTGTTGGAAGAGAAAGAAATCTAAGGAAAACTCTACGAATGAAGCAAATTTGGTTGTAACAAATTCAGGTATGATTGATCAAGTTTTATCTGTTTCTAGTAATTTACAATATCAAGAAGAATGACAGTTAGATTCAGGTGCCTCCCACCACATGTGCTCACATAGAAATTGATTCATTTCTTACCAATCTGTTGATGAGGGTATAGTGTTTATGGGAAATGGTATTCCCTGTAAAACTGTTGGGGTTGGCAATATTAGAATCAGGATGTTTGATGGTATTGTTAGGGAATTAGTGAATGTTAGATATGTACCTGAGCTTAAATCAAATTTGATTTCATTGGGAGTGTTGGATTCTTGTGGATATAAGTATACAAGTCAAGTTGGAGCACTCACATTGTCGAAAGGTAATTTAGTAGTGATGAAGGCAACAAAGATCGATAACCTTTATAAGCTGGAAGGGAGTACTGAAGCGACATCTGAAGTGACAGAGGTATCTTCTTGTTTATGGCAGAAGAATCAAGGTCCTAAGAGCAAGAAAGAATTACAGATAGTGGTAAGTGGTAAATCATTTCCAGACTTAAAATCTTTGTTTCTAAATTTTTGCTTGTGTTATATCTCTGCAAATTATGATGGTGGTATAAAGGGATGTTCTGTGTGGGATCCTACTTCTCACAAGGTCATCATTGATAGAGATATAGTGTATATGGAACAACCAAAAGGGTTGATTCAAGAGTGCAACAGTAAATTTGTTTGCATTCTAGACAATTCATTGTATGGCCTATTGGTACCCAGGCAAATATACAAGAAGTTTAAATCCTTCATAGTGAGTCAGAATTTTTCAAAGGGTAGGAATGACTATACAGTTATAGTAAATTCATAGTCTTGATGTTATTTGTTGATGATATGCTCAATGCAAGCCGAAGCATGGATAAAATCAGTAAGAAAATGACTCAGGTGGACAATGTTGATATTATGGTAGTTGCGAGAGGTATTTACCTCCACGTGTAAACCTGACAAGAATAGAATACTCCAAGAAGCAAGAAGAAACCCTAATTAGTTGGATAATAACCCTAGAAGACAAGTTGACTCAAGAGGATAATTTATATTAGGTTATTAGCCTCAAAGAGAAGAAGTCGATTAAAGGAAATATTATATACAAAGTAAATAGGCACCCATAATGAGAAGTCGGCCTAGGTGGTTTGCTAGTTTTAGTATAAATACAGGAGGCCAGTCTTCATTCTGGCAGGCATTCTCAGAACTGCAGAAGAAACACTTGTGCGCACTGCACTTAGCCAGTTTGTGTGCAAGTCTGGAGGAGAGATGTCATTGTAGCTGCTACAGCTAGCAGATTTCGGTTTTGACTTGGACTATCTCTTGGTTATGGTTTGGACTCTCTGATTAGCTCTTGTTTGGTGCGCTATCCTTGGAGAGAGAGGTGCGCTATCTTGTTTGGCTATCTAGCCTAGGGTTTGCTTCCAGAATGATTCTCTGTCAAGGTTAAGGTGCTCAGGGGTGGCTTCGGCTTATGGTTGGGTGACAATAGTAATATTGTCTATGGTTAAACGAGCACATACATCATATTCTAATAGGTTATGGGCCCACACCTCCTTCATTCAGTCTAACCACTGGAAGGGAGCATAGCCATAAGGATACTAAGCTCATTGAAGAACTCGCTATGGTTTCTAGCAGGAGTAGTCACCAAAGCACTGTCTCTAGGGTTACTAGCAGGAGTAGTTGCAGAAACCCTAATCCTCTTGTTGAGGCACTTTAAGTGAAGTGATTGACCTAATTTCTAGATAGACTAGTGTGTCTTAGCCTAGTGCATCTCCTGGTACTCTCATCAAGCTAAGACGTCAAGTTTGAGTCTTTAGTCAAATCTAGGGTTGACCAAGTCAAGGAAACCATGACTTACTCTATGAAGTCACAAAACAAGTTAGATGGGGCTTCTAACTTCAGAGCATGGAAGACAAGGATTGACCTCATCCTTGCCAAGAATAAAGTGTTGGATATCGTGAAAGGAAATATTGTGGAACCAGAGTTTGAAGAAGAAAAAGAGAAGGAACTGCAAAACGTTACAATTATGGAGAAATTCAAAGAAAATGACATCAATGCCATGAGTGTCATAGTGGATTCTATAAAAGACCACTTGATACCCTACATCTCTAATCTCGATTCGTCTAAGAAGATGTACTATATAGCTTATTGGTGACTCCAACCTAGATAATATTCATAATAAAGTTTATATCTTTTATAGTCATATAACTGTCACTTGGAGTAACATCTAATCTTAATCTCATACATAAAACTAAATATTATGTATAATTACACTTAAACTTGAATCAGAATTGGATCGTAACCATGTTCCTTGATATGAATAGAGTTTATTAGGGAAAGGGGCTTCAATAAAAGAGAAACTTGTTTGCTGATTCCAAGGAAGACTTGAATAGGAATACTAGTTTATATAGTCATATAATTGATATCAGTTGGAGTAACATTTAATCTTAATCCTATACATAAAACCAAATACTCTGTCTAATTACACTTCAGCTTCTTGAATCAGAATTGGATAAATAATACTTGATATAAATCAAATTTAATAGAAAAAAAAAATCAATAGAGAAACTTAGAAAAACTTGTTTATTAATTCCTCTCTTTCTCTTTTTAAGTTGAGACCCACAGTCCACTCAAGTCGATTAATCCGCAATCGAATTGCATCAGTCGAGTAGTGCAAACTCCTCTCCTCATTCAGGTTTTTGAGTGAACCAGCTTTCGTCCCAGCAAATCTAATGAGTAAGTGAGCCAACGGCTTCTCTAATTAGACTTAAACTTCTTATTCAAGAAATTTTATTAATCAAAACCTTATTACAATATAATCATTATGATTTATTTATTATAATAATAAAATATTATTATTATTCATTATTATTATTGGTATGATAAGCTATGTGATATGTATTCTGTCCTCTGTGGTTTCAGGCAGCGGATTCAAGTCTAAAGAAGCATGCATGTATGGTTTATTCAATGCTGCCGTTAAACTTCAGGCAGGCTATACTGCAGGAATCATCACTTCATTCTATGTAATTATATTCATCTTCTATTTGTGTTCAATGAATCAGTTATTGAATTAGCTGTAAGAAGATTGCGTGCAAATTGATTCAGATGATGGTAACCCTAATTTGCGGTGTATGATGATGATATTTGATCAGTTGTCAAACAGCCAAGCTTATGAAGGTTGGCATGACGAGATAGACATAGAGTTTCTGGGAACAATCCCAGGGGAGCCTTACAAACTCCAGACCAACGTCTATGGAAACGGGACAGGAGATGGGCCGAATCTCGTCGGTAGGGAACAGCAATTCCATCTCTGGTTCGGCCCCACTAAAGACTTTCACAACTACACCATTCTCTGGACTCCTCGTCAAATCCTGTGTGTATAACATTACATCCTACTCCCACTAATTATACTCAGAATTTTCTTGATCTGATATTGATTACATATACATTATGAATTAATGTATTCCTATGGTCTGGCGTGACAGGTTTATGGGTGAAGAGCCTGGGAGTGACCTATCCGTCGAAGCCAATGTCGGTTTATGCAACGATAGGGGACGCGTCTTCTTGGGCAACAGATGGGGGAAAATACAAAGCGAATTACAGCTACGAGCCATTCCTCTCCACGTACACCAACTTCATCACCATCGCTTGCTCTCCATTATTGAAGGACGAACATCATCTTGTGGATTATGAATGCTGTAATTCGCATGGCAGGAATTTGGATTGTGTAATTTTGGAGTGTTTAATTTCTCCCACGCTCAGCAAGTACCAGATTCGAGCTCTGTAGCTAGTGCGAAAGAATTACATGACCTACGATTATTGTCAAGATTTTGAGCGATATCCCCAGGGGACGATGCCAGAATGCCCTGCACTGCCCGCTTCTTCCATAACCTCAGCCAGCTCCAAGCATTGAATAAGCCTGCGAGTGAATGAGGCGCGAATTACAAAGATCGGATATTGATCTGTATCGGTTTGTCTATCTAAGTTATCTAAAACTAAAATGAAATGGAGAGCGCAGTCATGTATGCCCTAAATTATCCAGAATTGAACGAGCTTACTCCATCAAGAAATGTATGTCAATGTTAAATGAGTCCATCTATTATAAAGATGGACCTTCATCTTCTTCTACAAGAGTTCCTATTGTTCATGGTACTAAGTTAACAGATGAACACCATTGTCAAGTTAACACATGAAGTTGTTTTTACTTCTTATTCTTGCTCTCTTGTATCTTGTTGCATTGAGGTAACTTGTTACATGGTTCTTATTGTTTATGGTGTTATGTTGACACACGAAGTTGTTTTTACTTGTTGTTCTTCCTCTCTTATCTTTAGTTGCATTGAGAGAACTTGCTTCATTGAGAGATGGAGATTTAGTTTGTAGTTTTAGATTTTAAGTGGAAGAGATGAGAGAAGGTGCAATTTGTAATTTCAGATGAAAGAGATGTATGAATATGTAACATTAAAGTTTATATTAATCAATTAAATTTTTATATTAATTTATATATATAATTCATCATCATTATCATTGTCCTTGAGAATGAATATTTTATTTAAAATTATGGTTTTCATAATGGTTGTAATAAACATTTCTAAATCTCTAGGAGTTATTACCAAGTTGTGATATCTAAAAATTTTCTTCCAAATGTCTTTCAATGCATTGTTGAGTATATGCACACAATGATTTCAATGAATATGCCTATATCTACTTTGATTTAATAACCTAGTTGATCTATAATGTGTTGTTTAATCTAACCTGCACCACATTCTCAACCCCAACATTCTTTATAGCATCCTAAAAAAGCTCAAATTGGAAAGATGCATCCTTGTGCTTTCCAAAACAATCAATGATTTTAAGAAAGAAAAAGAATGGACTCGTTATCTAGATGTCACTATTAATGTCACCATGTTTGTCTTAACAACTCCTACATTAATTTATTTGATACTTCTCTTTCTAAAATTGTTTTTCTTAGCTTATGATCAACAAGGGTTACATATGAGAGTCCTACTACTGCGATTGATCAAACCATCTCTTTATAATAGGGAGATTGTATAACATGGAAGGGAACTCCATTATCTAAAAGGAATTTTCTAATGGCACGTGTCATCTCATTGTTGAATATTATACATCCTTATAATTGTCGCACCTATTGCACAAATATGAAATGTAGAATTCTTATATTTTGATGCCATGGTCCCAAGAATGAATCATTGAGGCATAAGTGTGGATAGGTCAACATTGATAACTTTCCTTTGGGAACTTGTTTCCACATTATATTTAAGTTGGGAGGTCGCATTTCAGCTAGAGAAATCCTTTTTTTATTTGTTAACATTTGCAAACTCAAAAGTTTATATTTTTGAACCGTAGTTATTTTTAGGCATACATTAACTCCTTTACCTAGAATTCCCAAAAGATATTACCTATCCCTTCTATAACTATCAATTTAAGGATGGCCATAAATATTGCATGTCCAATCACATGAGACATCACTAATATTTGTCCTATTTCAAAAGGTTTTTTTTAAGGATTGAATGGCCCCTTTGCATATTGCTCTAGAAGTTTTGATAGTTTGAAATTGGATATAAATCCCCATCCATGCTAATGCTCGTTTGGTGCCCTACGTTTCCTTGTGTTTGTGTTTTCTATTTTTCCTATATCTTCATTGTTTTTTACCTCAATATCATATATAGTCATTATCAATGTCATCGATGTTGGTGCTATCAAAATGGCTCATTTTTCATACAGTGTTGGGTTTGTTTAGTTCTAGTCTTCAAAAAACCTATAACAAAGACTTCTACTTCTATGTAGGTATTGTCCTTGGATATAATTCTTTTCACACTTGTAGGCCCTAAGATATTCACTCTTAAGACATTACTCACTAATCAACAAGGACTTCTACTTCTATGTAGGTATTGTTATTGGATACAATGCTTTTCACGCTTGTAGGCCCTAAGATATTCACTCTTAAGACATTACTCACTAATCACTAATAAACTTAAAAAGCCATAATCATTGATGATTGAACAATAAAATGTGAACTTTCAAGTATGAAATAGAATAACAAATGAAGGTGCTTGAAGTCATGTTACCTCCAACAATGATTTTAGCTCCTCCAAATGGAAAATGCACATTGATCTAGATTATTTTAAGAATGATATGAAGGAACAAATAAAACAGAGATATAAAAAAGAATTACACAGAGATATGACAAGGAACACAATAATATAGTAAAGATTAGATTCTATTAATAATTGTCTGAAATACAAAAATTTGTAAAATGCAAGAGCACAATAGCTAGCTAGAATGGTGGTAGCTTATCTCTGAGAAGAAATGTGTCGACTACGCTCATTCACAAGAAGTTGGTTACAATGAGGCTCCAAAGGCATTTATAATATAACGAATAAATGAGAAAACCATAAACATCCAAAAACCTAACCCTAGGAGATGAAGTGCCAAAAGTCATGTGGGCCCCAATGGGGTAAGTTGGTACATCAACTTATCAGGGTCATAACTTTTGCATACGAATTTTTTTTTGGGAAAATGATAGGTCATTGGAAAGGTCTATCCAAGGAATACACATTTTATCGTTAGACTCTAACTTTGTCTATTTTGATTATGGTGGGACCAAAAAATGGTATTTAGGGCCTTAAAACGGCCCTGGAAGTTTAGGACCTAAAAATCTAGAAAAAACTACCAAAATGGAAATTGGGCTTTGAGCTAGTGGAATAGGTGGGTGGTGTTGGATGTATGGGTTGACTCAGTTTCTACCTTAGTTATCCAACAAAACTCTAGAACCCATCTGGCCCTCTGGTAAACCAGAAAAAAACACTGTGTATAGAGTTCACAACGCAGTCTCACCCGAGATGGCTTATGGGTGATTGCATGACCCAAGTGTCTGGACTCATGGAAGGGATGGAACTCATGGGAATTTTATGATTATCATTACTTATTTTAATTCAACATGCATTCTACCATACCATCATTCAGATCTATCATGCATTCATCCTTTAACATTCATTCGTCAAAAAATAACATGCACGTTGTAAATAAACCTTAACATAAAAGAATATCAAAGTAACAAATAGAGAAAAACACATAGAGAAACCATCGTTTATAGTGGTTCACCTCCCCTGGGTTACGCACACAAATATTTTCTTCTTATTTATTATTATTCATCAAAAGCTTTCCGTCACGTGCATTACAATAAAAGTTTATCATACTTTGTGAGGGTGACCAGTGTCACATCAAGCTCTGCATCTTGCGACCTAACCCTTAATTACACTCCATCCGACTCATCATCACTAGATCTCCTCAAATCATAAAACTAAAATTGATTACTTCAAAACTCATAATTGTTCTAAAAAAGATACTCTAAGCATGTTCAAAAGATACCCTCCTATCCTTATAATACCTATATTTATACTTCAAAAGTGGGTAAAAACCCTTACATTATATTCCAGAACCCTAATTCTAAGTGGACCGGGGACGATTTTAAGGATGAAAAAGTATTTTAAAATGTAGAAACTTTGGTGAATCTTACTAATCCTTCATCTGTCAACTATAAATGTTTGGCGATATTTTTGTAAAAATATTCAAATTTCTAAGTATTTTATATAGTTTTTATAAACTTTTGGTGATTTTTAAGGTAAAATAATTTTATCCTATAGAATTTGGGCGAATCATTTTTAAAATAACAAATCTTGTTTTTGGAAAAACCATGAAAAATTAGCCCATGAATGAAATTTATCCCCCTTGGTGGACTCACCTTGTCCATATTATAACTACCTTCGCGCGCTAATTCACAATTTCGTCGTGTTGATTTTCCTTTGTTCCCTTCGTGTGTTTCTTCCTTGTTCCATTCTTCCTTTTTTTTTGCATTGTATCTTGAACCTTACCAAAAATATCCTACTCCAACAGGCCCCCAACACTTACATGTGGCTCGTCCTAAGCCACTCAGGAAGTGTGTGCCTACTGCACCGATTTCTCTAATGCCTAGAACTGATTTGTTAGTTCATTGACTTGTGTCTTCTCCTGCGCACTCTTTTCTATCAGGTTCTCCACCTCCTGTATTGTTATGTGCTCCTTAAGAACATCTATACTTTCTAAGTGCACCTGTTGTAGTCTTCCTTTCTCTGTTTCCAACTCTACTATCATTTTTTCTTCTTTTTCCTGTAGTGGCTCCAATTGATCCTATCTTGTTTATTTTTCTCTTTGGATTCTCTTCAACTTTGCTTGCAAATTTTTCATTTACTGCATGACCTTCATTCTCTCCGATATGAGCATTTCCTTCTTCCTTTTCTTTAAATCTTGAACTACAGTGTTTGCTTTTGCTTTCCTCTAATCCAACTATTGGATCGCTTCATCTTCTTCCAGGCTCATCCATATACGTGCGATCTTTTCATAGTTCTGTGATAATTCTTTCAAATCCCAAGCGATGATATATGTGTGTTATGTTGCATGTTGCTCCCTCTCGGATCTGACCTTCAGAGGGGTAGTTGGCATCAGCTTCTCAACCAATTCTATTATCTCATGCTTATAACTATCCATCGTCCACGCTATCCTTTGTATCTTTTATTATGTGTTGATATCTTCTGCTAGTGTATTGTTTAGAATAGTTTGAAAGAATTCATCAAGTCTTTGTTCTAGATTATTTGCATGTTGTTTTTCTTCATCTCACTCGATTTTCACTTCTTTGAGAGATATCTCTAATACCTCCTTCTCTTCTTTGGTTGTCTCCAAGTTTGCTGCATATGTCCTAGACCTTGATTATACTTCTTTTGCAATTCTCATTTGAAACTTATACAATGATTTGGTTGGAATATTGGATAAATCTAAGTCCAACGGTTATATGTCCTTTAGTTGCTTCTGCGTTATTCTATGATCAGTCTATAGCATCTCCTAAGTAATCTGGAAAATGTTACTGTCCATTACCAATGTCTATATTGTCTCTTTTTATTTTGGAGTCTTCTCCTGTTGCGCTAAGTCTTTCTGTTGTTATGTTCCTTTCTGTTGCATGACATTAATCTGGAGGCTTTCCAAAGTATCCTTGAACTCCATCAATTTTTTCGTAATTTCTTCTCTCTGTGACTCTGTGACGTAGTGTGCTTCTTCTTCTCAGTCTTGCACCTTATCTACTACTAAATTTGTGTCGTCTTCAGTGATTGTGAGCTTAGGGGCCTTCTTTTGTTCCTTCATATTCTTCATCTTTTCTCCTATCTACATTGTCGATTTCCTCTTTGGTGGTGTTTATGTCTGCACAAGTTTCTTTACCTATAGTGGGTTTCCATTCCCACTCTGTTTTCCATGTAAACATCATGTGCAAGCTCTAAAAACTTGGCTACCTCGGTCACATCATGGTATGTGTATCTTAGCTTGGGAAAAAACCCTAGCATGTATTCTACTATTATGACCAAGTCTGGAATGTGGGGCACTAACATCTTAACTTCTTGTTGTGTGCACTTTATCATCACTATTGCCTTTGCTTTCCTCTTTGATGGACCTTATGTCTCTATATCTTCCTCTGCGTCCCAATCTTTGTCGCTGTCATACTTAACCTCCGAGGGTTATTCTACTCTATAGTTTTCTATTGCATTTGGTTTATCTGATTATTTATTTTCATTATCTTCTTCATCATGTTCACCTGATGCATGCATTGCTCCTCGTTTTTCTGCATTAGGGTTTGTTTTTGCACTAGGGTTTCATCCTTCCTCCACTTGGCTTACTTTTATTGCTTCTTCTTCTGGGTTTTGTTTTTCGAGCCACGTCAAACTGATTGATTCACTCTCTATTGTCGAAATGTCATCCACATCAACCACCCCAGTTGTCTCCTCCATTGATTTGTTAGTACTTTTGGTCCTTTGCATGAACTCACTGGGTGATCCAACTTTTGGTAGTGTCATTTTATTAACTTGGAAAAAATCTACTGCAAACCTCAGATGGGTTATTCACAACTTCTTACTCATTCACACCTTTTTTTCTCTATTTCTCCTTTGCTCAAAATCACAAGTGTGTTTTCCGTTTATGCGCTTTTCCCTTTTTATAAACTCTGTCATAAATTCTCTAACGCGTCCTCTGTTTTCCGTTCACCATTTTTTTTCTTTTTTCAATCATTTTCCATCCTTTCACATTGTGTTCACTTCTCCTGCATGAGGTATATTGAATTTTGTCGCACCGATTTTCTGTCGGTTGTGCATTGTCTTTTCTGTCGCGTGATTCTATCATACTTCTTTCTAGTTTTTGTTGTGCACTCTCTCTTCCAACTGTCTATCTACTACTTATTCCTCTATCTACTTCTTTTTGGTTGTTTTGTCATTTTTCCAATTTTTTTAATTCTGTTTATTCTTTTAACTTCTACTATGTACAATTCTAACTTATGCACTACATCTACTAAGGGTTATTGGTTCGAATTTACCTATACAGTTTCAGTCGACTGCCATTCACCAAACCTTGAATTTCCTTTCCTGTTAAATCTTGTAGTTGCACAACACCTCCATTTGTGACAGACTTTATCTCATATGGCCCTAGCCAATGCATTTTAAGCTTCCCTAGGTGCTGCAAGTATTTATTGTCATAGAGGAGAACCATATCTCCTACCTTGAAGTTCTTCTTCTTAATATGTATGTCATGTCAGGCCTTATCCTTTACTTTATGTACCTCCTGATGGAAACCAACTATGATTCTCTCTTCTTTTAATTCCATGAGTTGATCCAATCTTTCCTATATTTCGCCTCTTGCTTTCAAGTTTGTAATCGTTGCAATGTGCAGAATTGGTATCAAATACTCTAAGGGAACTACCACTTATTTTCCATACACTAATCTAAAAGGTGTCTGCCATGTTATCTTCTTGCATGTAGTTATATAATACCATAACATTGTTGGTACCTTCAAGTCCCATTCATCCCTATTTACATTACAAATCTTGGTCAAGGCATTCTCCAATATCTTGTTAAACGCTTCCACTATTCCATTCTCTTGAGGATGATATGGAGTGCTCTTTTGATGATGTATCTCAAATTCTTCTAGCATTGCCTGAATTGCACTGTTGATAAAGTGAGTCCCCTAATCACTCATCAAAATTCTTGGGCATCCGAATCTTGTAACGACATGTTCAAATAAAAAGTGTGTTGTAGTATTTTCCCTACAATCCTTCATTGTTGTTTCCTCAACCTATTTGGTCAAGTATTTTGTCGTTGTAATAATATATCTAGCCCATGTGCTGGTGGATTAATTGGACCTACAAAGTCTACTTCCCACTTGTCAAATACTTGCAAAGTTACACGAGGTCTCAATGGAATCTCATCCCTCTTGAATGGCTTTCTAACCCTCTGACAAACATCACAATTATGACAATACTCCTTTGCATCCTTGTGAACTGTTTTCCACCATAATCCTGCGCATAATACCTTCTATGCAGTAGCCTTTCCTGCATGGTGCCCTCCAGCAATTTATTCATGTGCTTCTGCTAAAATGATAATCCCTTCATGCTCCATAGCACATCTCCTCAAAATTTTGTTTGCACCAAGTTGTACAATTTACCTGTAATCAATTGGTGGTCTGTAGCTCTAACCACCAGATTTTTCTTCTGTGCAGTATTAAATTCCTTGGGTGCAAATTCTGTACTAAAAAATTCAATAATGTCAACAAAATATTCATCAACAATGTGTACTGAAAACAATTGTGCATCCATAAAGTTATCCTCCAAGTTACTTAGTTCCTCTCCATTTGTTATCTTGGACATATGGTCTGTCCCTGCATTCAATCTTCCATGCTTCACAATAAATTCAAAATCAAACTCCTAAAACAATAATAGCCATCTGCATTTTCTTACCCCCAACAATGGCTTATTGACTAAATATCTAAGAGCAAAATGATCTGTAAACATCTTAAAATGTTATAGGGTGATCTACGTCACCTTCTCCTGGTTGTGTCAGTACTACTCCAAGTGCTATTGATGATGCATCCACATGCATATGAAATTATTTTGACCAATCTGGAAACACTAAAATCGACGTAGTCACCATCTTCTCCTTCAATATATCCAAGATCTGTTGGCATTCATCATTCCACTGATACTTAATGTCCTTCTTCAACAATTTCTCCGTCGGCACAGTAATATGTTCGTATCCCCTTATAAAATTCGTGTAATACCTTGTATGACCAAGTGTACTCTTCAACTGGTGCACTAAATTAGGTGGTGATAAGTTTACTATCAAAACAATTTTAGCAGAATCAACCAGCAAACCATGTTTACACACCACATGCCCTGATAGAATACCAAAAGGTGCATTGAAAATGCATTTCTTAATATTCAATGAAATATGAGATTTTCTACATCTATCTAACATCAGTCTTAACACTTCAACATGATCCTTCAGTAAACTAAACATTGTCCAATCATCCAAGTAAAATTCCAAAAACTTATGAATAAATTCCTTAAAGGCAACTACTACTACCCTTGAAAAAAATGCAGGTGCATTCTTCAAACCAAATGGCATAATTGTATACTGATGTGATCCCCATTTTGTTGCAAATGTAGTCTTATGTCTATCTTATAGTGTTATCCTAATATGATGATATACTAAAAACCCATCTGTAAATGAATGGGCTTCTTGACCTCCTACATTCTCCAAAACTTCATCTGTAAATGGGGTAGGAAAAGGATCATGTAGGCAAGCATCATTCATCTTTCTCAAAACTACACAGATCCTTATTCCCCCTTGTTTCTTCTCTTGTACTACCATAGAGTTGATCCATTCTGATTCTTCTGCAGGTTCTATGACACAAGCCTCTAACATCTTGTCAATTTCTTCTTTCACCTTCTTCTTATACACTAGATTCAACATGTAAGGTCTTTGTATTATAGGTCTAGCATTTGGTTTCAAAGGGATCTTCATCTCTCCAAGTTCTCCTGCTAATCCCTTCATCTCTAAAAACATCGTTGGAAACAAATCACTGTACTCTCTCAGTAACTATATGATTCTTTCTACTGTTTGATTATCTCAATAATCTCCAATGCTTTCAATCTTTGGGTTTTCTATCATTTCAATGTTTACCTTCTTGATATTCAATGGTGCAGCATAGTATTTTGAATCTAGCTTTGGACCTTCTATCTCTGTTTCTCCTTCAACTTCTGGGATCTGGATATTGTGTGGGTTTTCCTCTGTTGAGTCTTCTTCTTCTGTGACATGATAACAATGTAGCAATTGTCTAACTATTTTTCTCTACTGGTTCTGATAAGTTGTCACAATCTCCACTTATGGTTCTTTAAAAATCCTATCTCTTACCAACCTTATTGATGTATATATTTATGGACTCACATGCTCAAATGTAAATGTGATCACAAAATTATGTTGCATCTCTTCCCAACTTACAGTTTCCTTGTGTTGTTCTAATTTTGTGTACCAATTCCTTGGAACACCTTCTAATGTGTGAATAAAATGATGAGTCCATTCTTTTGGTGGTACTAATCTAGATTTGGTTAGCTTGGTGTCCATCATCAACCATAGGATGGACCAAAAGGTGATCAGGAACCCATTGTCTCTATCAGAGACAATATTCTGTGGTAGTTCAAAATGGACCCAAACATGTGTGAAAAAGATCTTGGCGATGGCCTTAGCTGTGATGCTCTTCTTGTAGGGTGCCAAAATTTCCATCTTAGAGAATTGATCGATGACCACGAAGACATAGTCATTCCCATGCTTGGTTTAAGGAACACCATAAATGTAGTCCATGGAGATGGACTCCCAAGGCATATCTGCAGTAGGCAGAGGGGTGAATAGCCTATGTTTATTAATGGTGGGCTTGGCAATGGAGCAGGTGGTGCAATATCTGATGTACTTGTGAGCATATTGTCGACACTCCAACCAATAAAAATTATTCTTTCGTAATTCCACTCTCTTTTCTAAACCAAAATGTCCCACTACTCGATTGTAATGAGCTTCTCAGATCATGTTTTCACACTAGCTTGAAGGAACACAAAAGTGGCTCAGATGGCATAATAACCCATCATGGAGATTAAAGTTGGGAATTTTTTTTCCTGTGCTCAATGTCTTATAGGAAGTAGAAAATTTAGAGTCATTATTGTATAATTTTGTCCATCCAAATGTCACATGTCCACAAGAGTTGAGAACTGTGTTTAGCGTTGCCACTGAGGGTTGACTGAGGAAATCTATGACATGGTTGGAGCTACCCTTCTTGTACTTGATAATCAAGTGGAATTGTTGCAGGTATGTGGACCACTTATGATGGTGGTCATTTTGTAACTTTCCTTATGTCTGCATGAATTGTAGAGGCATGTGATTAGTGTGGATGATCATGTCCTTCCCCATAATGTAACGTTTCCACTATCGACATGTCTGCCCAATGGAGTACATTTCTTTGTCATAGGTGGGGTATCTTCGAACAACATCAGGTAGATTTTCACTATGATAGGCTACTGGATGGCACCCATGCTAAGTGAGGAATGCCCCAATAGCATAATCTGAAGCATATGTCTCAATCTCAAATGGTCATTGCAGGTCTAGTAGAATGAGGACTGGTGTTGAGCATAGGTGAAATTTCATATTCTTGAATTCTTTTTTTTGGGGTGCGGACCACACAAACTTGGCCTTCGTACCACCCTTGTTCACTTGGCTTAGGGACCAAGCAATATGAGATAACCCCAACACAAACCGTCGGTAGAATTTAGCAAGGCCCAGGAACCTGCAAATCTCGGTCATTGTTTTCGGGGCTGACCAATCGCGGATGACTTGGATCTTGGATGAATCCACATGTACACCCTGTGCATCCATGATGTATCCCAAATATTGGATTCTTTGCATGTTGAAGGAACACTTCTCCAAGTTGGCATATAACTTGTGTTTTCATAGGTTTCCCAATACCTATTGAATATGCTCCAAATGTTCCTCCCAAGTTTTGTTGAAGATGAGGATGTCATCCAAATATACAACCACAAAGGAGCTTGTGAATGGTCGTAATATAGCATGCATCATCCACATGAATGTGGGCATGGAATTAGTCAAGATGAAAGGCTTGAAAAACCACTCCAAGAGGCCTTCTTTGGACTTGAAGGTTGTTTTCCACACATCAGTTTGCTCAATCGACACCTAGTGGTAACGTGACTTCAGATCAATTTTACTGAAAAACTTGGATCCCTTGAGCTAATCAAGAAGATCATTAATCTAGGGAATTGGGTACTAGTTCTCGACTGTGATATTTTTTAGGGCTCTGTAATCAATACAAAGTCATCATGTATCGTCCTTCTTCTGTACTAGAACAATTGGGCTCCCACAAGGTGAGGAGTTGGGTTTGATGTGGCCCTTTAGAATTAGCTCTTGGACCTGGTGTTTGATTTCTTCATTCTCCATAATAGAACACATGTTTCATTCTCCTATAATAAACAATATTCTATTTCTCTTTATTTATCACAAACATAGTACTAAGCAATGGTTAATGCAAGTCAAGAAGCCTTGTGGCTTCGAAAGATCCTATCATAGTTTGGCTTCCAACATCAACATCTGGCCACCCTTTGGTGTGGCAATCAGAGTGCCATCAAGCTCACCAAAGATACAATTCAACATCAGTGAAACAAACACATCGAGATACACATGCACTTCATTAGAAAACTCATTCATGATGAGTTATTGAAGTGTTATTTTTCCCTATAGAAGTTCAAGTTGTAGACATTTTCACAAAGTCTTTTATAGAAGCAAAGTTTTCCAAACTTTGATCTATGTTAGGAGTTCAAGAAGTTGTCATTAAGGGGTGATAGGATATAATTCCTCCTTCCTTATCCTATTATGTCACCTTTTTAAATCCTTCAATCCTATCCCAAGTTGTTCTTAAGGGGGGATGTTAGGATATTTAGACACTTAGGAGTTAGTTAAGATCAATTTCATCTAATGTGCCATTAGTTAAAAGTGTGTTTCTCAATGTGTTTTTTTAGTATGCATTATAATGCATTTGTAGTTAGGTAATCTGACGGTCACGATATCTTCCCAACATAGAGTGATCTGATGGCTCATATTCTCCTTGATATTAATGGCTACATTGATTTGTGGCTTACCACCCGATTGGTCCATGATCTCTAATTAAATAGCATGGAGGGTCATTTGCATATGATGAATTATGAGAAAATCTCTTTTAAATATCTCTTTCATATTTTATTTTGCATTAATAAATTTTCCCAAGTGGCCATGTTTGTTGGGGCCATGGATGTATTCCCATAGGGTTTTTACCATGTAAAAACATCGTTGTGTTGATATTTGATCTGGTTGTGTGGGTGGTTATTGAAGTTTTTCATCCTATGTTGGAATGATTGAATTGTCGAACACATCATCCACATTCAAATGGGAAAGTAGAGGTCACAAATAGAGAATTAGAGAACATCTTCACCAAGTTCTCCTAACCAGGTCAATGAAGTAACATAGAAACGATTGGGAAAACAATTTAATAAAATTAGTATGGGCATATAACACAACACGGATGACAAGTAGAGGGTTTATAACCTATGAATTGGTTTATGGAAAGATAGTTATTCTCCCAACTAGATTTGAAGTTAAAACACTTAGACTTGAATCTAGACGTAGGCCTTGACCTCTCTGAAGCACAATAAGAAAGGTTGAACCAACTCAATGCACCGGATGAATACAAACATTAGGCCATGTTTTATATTGAAATAATACAATAACAAAGATTCAAATGTCACAACAAGTACATAAAGATAAAAAGGTTCAAGGCAGGAGATTGTTCTTTGCTATATATGATTCGAGATTTAAGGATTTCAGAGGAAAATTAAAAACAAGGTGGTTGGGACCATATGAAATTGACATTTTCTATGATTATGGATCAATTAAGATCAAAACAGTGGATGAAGAAAGGAAAACACTTTTGGTCAATTAATAGGGGCTCAAGTTATACAAAAATCCATTATCAAAAGAAGAATTTACTTTCTAACTTCATGGACATCATCTATATCTAATTGAAAATATAAATACTTTCAAATCATATTGATCATCTCATTTTTTATTTTTTTTCCAGGTTACAAAGCCTGGGGAAAACCCCCAAGTACTACCCCTCATTTCAAGGATGGTACCCTGGAGAAACCCTAGAATATCCATGGCACAAGGTCGATCAACAATAGGGCTCGAATCCATTACAATAATATACTCAGATTAAGAGCTCAATGCATCACTTGCAGGAAATGAACCTAGGTGGGGAGGATAACAATCATTCCTCCCAACAACTAAAGCTAAATTTAATTGACAAGACTGATCATCTCATATATGTGTGTGTATGTGTGTGTGTGTGTGTCTGTTGGAAACATAATCTGTTAGGGTTATGGTATTAATAACTTGTGAAGGAATATGAAACAACAACTGAGTAACCATCATTGGGAGTCCAAGAAACCTCTTGGAAGATGAATCCAAAGTTCAATCTCTTGTATTTATTCTATATCCTATTAATGAAATTGTGATATGCTTATCGATATTTTTTCATTCTAACAGTGGTATCAGAGTTCCTTAGTTCTTAAGATTGAAGTAGCCTATGGTAGTTGTCCATAGCATTTCCCTGGAATTTCCTTTCCTCTCATGTGCAAAAACATACCTTTGCAGGCCTGACATATATTATTATTCTTATTTCCCCTCTACCCGCAAGTCTACCCTTTGTGTTAGTCTGTCGTTAGGGTTTTCTCCAAAATCGAATCCTAACATCCATTAACGTTAGACTCAATCCTGCAAGTCTTCCCCGCACATTTACTCTCTGATTATTCTCTACAATTTTACTCATTCTTGTCAGAGCATTTTAGAAATTCTCATGCAGCGTGTTGGACACTCTTCAACATTGGGAGAGAATCTCTAGGTTGGGTGCTTCTCCAATCAGGGAACTTTTGCAACCCATATCACCACCACCCATATCGGAGTTTTAACCTCTCATATTTCTCTTGTCATGGGTCGATTCCTCTCCCTTTATCTACGCATAATATCATTATAGTTAGTGAGAACAACTAAAATTTCATTTTGCTAGATTTCATTGAGAATTTTCGGTGTTGATGGTCGAAAACCTGCAAATGAGACAGTTTGCATAAAGCTCCCAATTCTCTCCATCTTACTTCAACTTTGGAGGTAGAAGACTCCTGCAAATAAAAAGAATTTAGTTTTGGAACTGATACCAACATTTTTATAATTGAATCTACTTTCATTTGATATAATTCATATTTATTTTCATTGTTTTTAGCTAATTTTAATTAATTTTTCAAAAAAATCACTGCATAATATTTTTAGGTGACATTTTGATTCAGTCAAATGAAAAATCCATATCTGTAAAAATACATAGTGCAAAATTATAGAAAATTTATATTAATAAGATTTAGACTGTCCTCTTCAAAAGGGTATTTTATATTTTACTTTTAAGTAAAAATTAAGAAAATTACATGACAAATAAAAAAAATGTGTTTAAAATATGCAACTTTTTCAGATTGGTCAACTTCAAAAATTGTGTAAATTATAATATTCATCTGTTCGATTCAAAACTATAATCAACATAAAACAGAGTCTTTGTAGATTGTTGTAGCATATTTCATTTTTCAAAAAAAATAAATTAATAATGGATACATTGTTGGGGAAAAACATAACTCATTATCATTCCCTTCATTTTTAAGGAACATATTGTCAAACAATTTCTAAGTTGACATATCATATCTCAATAATAAAATTTTGAAAAATAGTCAATAGAAAGCTAACAAAATTATTGACAAGTTTTATTTTTACTGTAAAGTGAAATTCTAAATAAATAAAAAAATACTTTTCTTTACCAAAAGTTGAAGAATTTGTGAAAATATAATTTATTTTCTCAAAAAACAAGAAAAATAGACACCCACATTCTTTTTGGACTTGGATCCATTAAATTTGAAAACCATGTGTCATATACATTGGCAGTTAAAGAATTGACAAAATCATCAGAATTTGAACCATCTGTTTCTTTATGGCATGGGACATTCAAGTAGATCCTCGCTACTCCAATCATGAAAATAAAAACTATGTTCAACTCATCATTGAAACTGATGTTGTACATGGATCCTCCCGCAGTCCAATAGTGGTGGCAGTTTCTGCATAAATTTTGTGACTACTTAATGTCTTAATTGTTGAAGTAACAAAATCTTGTCTCTAAAGTATGGTAGTTAGGGAAAGCCACTGGCATTGATGGATTTGATCAGGCTCTCGCTATGACCATTTCATATTCTTGGTTGGCTCTACAACCTCCCTCTATGGCTAACAATCTAGATGACATAGTGAAACCTGATCCCCAACCTCTTTCGTCAATTTCCTTGAATTTCATATGCACCTGAATAGAATGATGACCAGGGCATTCAAACCCTTGAATACAAGAATTAGGGTTTTTCATAAGAGGAAAACTAGCATTGTCTGGTGTACCAGTGCTTAAGAGGAGTGTTATAAATGTCTGATCATGTGTAAATGGGTTTGTGTTTGAGTCACACTGAATTTAACTATTTCAGAGATTGAATGTTTCATCGTGGTCATGACAAGCATTTTGAACAACAAATTGTCATTTCGAATATTTTTGAGGTATGATCAACAATAATTCTTTATACAATTAGCTCATTGTGTATGGTTTTCATTCCACTTACAAACATTGCAAGCTTGTAACTCTAGTCAAGCTTTGTTGCATTAATTGAGAGCAATCTACGACACTTTTATTTTCTCTTTGGGGTTTATTTTATTATTGGTGCTAAGTAGCAAGTAACTACAACCATCT
>JASDQU010030496.1:11009-22381 GCA_032191745.1 Picea mariana | reverse complement strand
CTTGATGTGCTATAGGAAAAAATAAAAATTCATGTAAATAAAACTATTATGGACATTGTTGCTGCGCTACAGGAAATAAAAATCATATGTAATTATAAACTATTCTGGGCATTCTTGCTCCACTACAGGAATAAAAATAATATGTAAATATAAAGCGTTCTGGACATTCTTGTTGCGCTACAGGAATAAAAATCATATGTAAATATAAACTATTGGGCATTCTTTCCGCGCTAGAGGAATAAAAATCATATGTAAATATAAACTATTCTGGACGAAGCATGATATAGTTCACATAATAAAATATTGGTGAATGAAAACTCGATGCAATATAGTTAAAAGGAACACATAGCGAGGACTTTCTCATAGAAGAGGGTCACCGGGTTATGGTATTGGTTTTACACATTAACTGAAAGTCTTGCGAGATAAATACCATTATATTACACACAATGAAAGTTTCATTTGTACTGAACCCATGGAAACATTCATGAGAACCCATACATATCAGAATATCATTAAATAATATAATACGGGCATTTGGTGCCATGGAGAAAAGATGATGAGAACGATCTTCAACTGGGTCCCAAGGTTACACCCTTAACAAAATCTGAGTATACACAAAAACAAGCGAATTTTGAACTAAATATCATAGAACTATAACTTCAATCTCAATACAATTAACAGATTTACCCGGAATATTGTGACCGACGACGACGAATCTGATGTGGTTGTCTCGCGCTTACACTCCATCCAACTCTTGCTTGCTAGCCGTTGAGAGCTCACCGATACCTCCCATCGAACTCTAAGGGTACTCTTCTTCCCCCTGAGCCCCCTGAGCCACAAAGGGGCCACACACACAAAATAGAGAAAGCTAGTTCCCAGCTCGCTTCGCAAGGTAGAGCTACCACTCTCTATCCGAGCTGGGTATCCCAACTCCCACAAGAAAAATCAATCAAGAGTAAAATTTGGCAGCATAAACTTACACATACACATAATTTTTTTTTTATAAAATTTTTATTGGGAAAATTCTCTCCCATACACTTGTCACCCGATCCCTTAGTTGCACAAGAAATTCCTTTAATTTTTTCGTTTTCCCTCACCCACGTAAAAAAGTTCCTAAAATTTATCCTCAATGTTCCTTTATTCCCTCACATTCCCTTAATGATCGAGGTCTTTCTTAAAGCACCTAAAAAAGTTCCTAAAATTTCTCCTCGATGTTCCTTTATTCCCTCACATTCCCTTAATGATCGAGGCCTTTCTTAAATCTTAGTTGAGTTCGAAAAAGAAACGTTCTTTAGACTAGATTCCCTCCTATGTTCCACATTCCTTTTGTAATTAAGTTTCCTCTTTTTGTTTAAGTTAGAAATTAGCAAGTTTCACAATAAACCATAATTAATATTTTAAATAATCTAATTCTCCATTATTTTTTTATAATTAATTTCTTACCCCATTTTTTTCACCCCCCATTTATTAATTGCCTAATTAATTTTTTTAGTTTTCATGTCCTACTTAGGCCTAGGATTTAAATTCAACTAGGCTCAACAAAAATTGTTTTTAAGAGAAATTTTATAATTTTGAAAGTTTATTCAAGCAACAATTATCTTAAGGCTGAATAGGTTAAAAGGGATATTGTTTTCTAGGTACCTAAGTTAATTGACTAACCAGTGTTAAAACGACGATGTGCCCTTCAAGATGCACTATGTGTTCCAAAGGTGCCACTCACCTTCATTCGAGTTTCATCTATGTGACATTCCCTTTAAGACAAACTATGTACTCCAAGGGTTCCACTCTCCTTTTGATTGATTTTCGTAGACGTCCGCCCTTGGAGTCAATAATTCGTCGGGCAAAATTGTGGGAGACTAAGGGCCTCTAAGGAATAAGGACCATGCCTTATTGCACACCCTTTAGAATCATCATGAGCGACTGTCAAAATCTTCCCTCATGACATCGTGAATCTCTCGAACTAGGTAATCGTTGACCTATAGTTTAAGCCACAACAAAAGTGTTAGTAGGATGTGCAAGAGTTGTTGCCACACCTCTCCCTCAATATCTTTGGTTTTCGTGCGTGACCCCTTTACTCCAAATGTGAGTTTGGTTAGAAAGATATCGTCAACCTGCGTCGATCAACGAAACATGTCAGCGATCCAAAATCAACATCATAATATACCAGTTATATGTCACATATGCAATATAAAAAACACCCAAACCATAATAGTCCACTCCCTGACTTGATCCAGAGTTCAAGGAGGTCCATCGATGCCATCAACATCCTCAATCGGTCTGGAGTCCTACACACTCAAGAAAAACCATTCAATCGCACTTGTCAATACCAATATAATAAAATACATATCATTGTATCAAAACATCATCAAAATCCATAAGAGAAATAGTCAATCATATAATGAACGAGATAACTCGCACACAAGTGTCCTCAAAGAATAAGTCAAATCAGGTTTGTGCAAGAGCGATATGTTACATCAACTAAGCTTATCATTTAAATAACTTCAAAGATTACAAGGGTTACCATACCTGGGATAATGGCCCATAGAGAAATACAAAAATTACTTGCAAACCCTAACAACTCCTAGTCTGTTGTACAACCTCAGTTTTTCACATTTCCCTAGATGTATGCACCTTTCCTTAAGTAAAAACAAATATGCTCGGTTGTATCCAATGAAACCCAAACCCACGTACACACACTCAAATATTGTACAAAAAATCTCTATGGCATGAGCTTGTTGCTGTGGATGCTATTTATCGAAATCCACTTGTGATTTCCTCTGTTCTCTCTTATTCCTGACTTGATCTCTATATGGAAGTCCTTCTTCACCTATCCAATATCTCCTTGAATCATGATCCTTCATGATCCAACTCTCTCTCTTCAATCATGTCTCCTCCTTCACCCTTACCTTTCTTTTTTAAAATTGAGTTATGACCCAACCCTAATCTCCAAAGTGATTGACTATGGAGATTAATTCTCACCTCACTTGAGATCAATGGCTATTATTTAATTCACTAATGCTAATTGAATAATTTATTTAAATAAAATTCAACTCACTAATAAAAACACTTTACTTTAATAATTCTTTTAGTCAAAGTAAAGTTTTAAGGTAGAAGGCTTTGGACAACTTCCACACATCTAGACAATTAGATATTTGTGGAAATACCTATCCGATGCTTCAAAAATCAACATACCGTGTGGATGTGGGAGGCCAGAACCTTCATAAAGTTATCCCACAAGAGCTCACAAAATGCTACTCCTGAAAGTTTTATTTCTTATTTAATAATAATAATAATAATAGTAAATCTATATGTGTGTGTGTGTCATAATCTATCTATCTATATATATATATATATATATATATATATATATATATATGTGATGATCATAACATTAATTAACTTTAATTAATTAAGATATTAAGTTTTAATTAAAGATTTAGAGAATAGAGAAAATAGTTTGTTATAATGTCATTAAAAATAATAAATTAATTAATTTTAATTAATTGAGATATTAAGTTTGGATTAAATTGTTGAAACATAAAATAAAAAATCATTATGCAGTGTCATTAAAAATATCATTACATTTAAATTTAAAGAAAAATTATGATATAATAAAAAATAGATTATGAAAAATAATTATGATGTACATTAACTTTCATAAGATATTATAAAGTAACAATTAATTTCAATTTAAAAGATTAAAAATATTTTTCTTTCTAATTAAAGTAAATAATAAAATTATGTTCATCAACCTTTATCAATTTATCATGTTATGTTAATGTAATTATTTTATTGTCTTACTATTTTTGTTTAATTGTGGAGATTTGTTTGTTTTGAAATATAGATAATATTTTTAATTTTTCCCATGTTCACATGACTTTTTTATATATATATATATATATATATATATATATATATAGAATTATAAAGGGGTTGTAGTAGACTATACTAGCTAGAGAGTAAAAAAAATCAATTTTCCTATGAACTTCCTACAAAACAGAGGGTATTCCCATCCTTAGTTGACTAATGTATTCTAAAAAATGTTACCAAAAATGATACCTTTCCTCCATGTATATATTTTGATATTTTGACATCAGTCAAGAGAAAAAACACACACTTATATTGCATAAAACATGGCTTAATTGAGTTTCAAGTTAGTGTCTATTGCTGCTAGAAGGTCTTCTTGATTGGCGCACTGTAGCTACTGAAACAAATCCTACATTACTTCACATGAAGCATGAGATCCTTCAGAAGGGGCCACTTCATGTTGCTTAGTATTTTCTGGATGGTTGTTATGAATTTCCTTACTAAGAGAGTGGATTTGTTCCAAGTGTCAATTGAATTTCCTTAGGATGATGGAAAACTCCTTATCTCTCTTCTTCTCTCTTTCCTACAATTTATATTCTAAATGAGTGTGAGACTCCTTCAAAGTAGCTAATTGTTGTTGTTGAAGATTTATCTTCTCTTTTAGAGTCTCCATTTCATGATTATTACAGTGACAAAGTAGTTGGCTTTGTCGCCACATGAGAGTGAATGAGCAGAGGGTGTCATAATTACGAGAGAAAAAATGATTGATAGAATGACGAGAGAGCCATAGGTGATAGACAGGAGAGATACTGGAAGGTATAATACAAATTGGGTCCATCGAGGCCATATATGACCCCCCCACCTCTATGCCTACTGCCCCTACATGACTTCACAAATATTAAAAAAATTAGCTTTGTCATTTAATTTTCTTCTTTCTCTTACATATATTAAAAAAAAAAAAGTTTATCGATCATGTAAAAAAATTAATTTTAATTTTCTTCTTCCTTATTCCAAAAATTGACTTTGTCACTAATGGAAAAAGAGGTAAATAGGTAAAATTTTAATTCTCTTTTTAAAAAAAGATTCACAATTGTTCAAAAAGGTGTGTCACTTCTTAATGACCTTTCGATTTTGTTGCAGAATAATTTGATTGTCTACTATCAAGGAATTGACATATTGCAATTTTGGGTAGTTGCAAAAACATTTCACTTCCTGTATATTTTCCCAAGGTACTAGCAATATTTCAAGGAATTCTATTGATTACATACAAAAATTGTAGTATTTAATACATACAATATAGACACTCTTAAGAAATGTTTATACCAAATTGCATTTCTACAGTTTTATATAGAATATCTCAAATCGATAATTTATGTGTCAATAACATATTACTAGATAATTTCAAAAAAAGAGAGCAAGTACAATGAATATTTACATGGAATGCACTAATGACTTGAGAAAAAGTTAAAATATGACAACTGAGATTTCAAAGTAAAAAATAGAGATCGATAGTATACTAGAAAACTATGGCTTGTTTCACTTATAAAAATTTGCATATGTTATAGGAGATTATTTTTTTAATGCATTTCAAGTGTCACTTCATTTTAGGTAAACATCAACAAAAATTAGAGAGGGTACAATAGAACACTTTAGGACATGTTTACAAAAACAAGATAGATAGATAATTGCATCTTATCAACTTGAGATAAACAAATGTTCAATGGTAGACATGCATAATATTAGTGACTGAGAAGAATAATTGAAGAAGATGACTATATCGACATCAATTGATATATCACTAGAGGATAAAGGCATGTGCAGGGACATTTTTTGCATACATTGAGCATCAAATTGGCTAAAACTGCTAATATGATTTTGGTCAAAATCTCAAGTGAAGAACTACTTGCATTTTAACTCAAATTTGTCTACATACACCTATGACATATTGTTCCATGATGAAATCTAGTTGTTGAACATTTCAAACCATTACTATGCAAAAGAGAGATTCACAGTTCTTCTATTCTTCAAGAAAACAAGGTTAAGAAAGTTCATATGTCTGAAAGTATGTATGGAGAGAGTTTTTTTTAGACACTATGCCAATTACAAAATAATGAATACAATGTGTCTTTCTTGCAACGAATTATTTCAAAAACATTTTTCAATGCAATTATGCAAAATGATTCCTTTCCAATTAGATGTATTCACCAATATATTAGTGATGATATAATCAAGAAAGTACCAAAAATAGAAAATTGGTAAGGGTAAATGATACACTTAGAAATGTCATATAAAGAATGTTATATTTAGGGTGGGTTGTTTGTCTATGAGTGGTTAGCTAGAATATTAAGGATTGATATCCATTTACAGTCTTCTAAAACATAGAATATCATAACTTCGATACATTTTTCTACACAAAAGGAAAAGGTGTTTGACATAGTTGAAGTTAAAAAAAAGTGAAAAATGTATAGTATATGAACTATTGAAAAATGTACAAATTCCTATTAACATGGATTCCAAAATATTTTCCACAACAAATAAAAGTAAAACAAGTCTATCTTTACATAATGCGAAAAATCTGCCAAGAAATAAATGTTTGCAACAACAATCACACAACACACTTAATGAAGACATAAGTAGCCATAGTAATAAGTTAATAGAAACCAAGGGTAAGAGTGAAAGGACAAATTCTATTACTCTTAGAAAGCTATTGAAAAAAGTGGACAAAAAGGAAAAAAATAATATTACAAGTAAGAGAAAATTCTTCAACAAGAGAGGCAAAAAAACAAGGAATCACTTACAATTGTAGAGAAAGAATTCCATAAACAAATCAAAGATGTGCCTATTTTTTATTGTGTAACATGTGAAAAATATTTCTTTTTAAAAGATGTTATACTGATCAAACGTGAATACAAACAAGCCCCATTTTATTAGAAAAGAAAAGAAAAATCACAACGAAGCTTGACAAATGATTCTAATAATAGCTACATTTGCAAAGTTTGCAAGAAAGCATCAGAAAATGATGCAGATCCTAAATTTGTTGTGCCAAAACAATTAGATGAAATAAGAGCATAAGAATCATGGAGAAATTGGATGAGCTAGAACAAAGATTAATATCATTGCAACTACCTTTCTTACAAATAAGAGAACTTGGACAAAGATATAGAAAACCACAATTAGGAATGACTGGTGGAATTATCAATGGTTGATATGACATTCTAGAATTGAACATGGCTTGCCTCATGACATAAAATACACTGACACAATTGTAGTAGCAATACAAAAGGAGTATTTGGTTAAAAAATTATTATTCTTTAAAATGAAAGCTTTAAAATGATTGTGTAAAACAACCCTTTAGAAATTGGAAAAAGTAAAAATAAGTGATAAATGAGAGAAAGTATTCATAGAAAACAAAGAAGCATATGAAGATGAAATAGATATTTAGAATGAAGAACTTGATGAGGAAATTAATAAAGAACCAAATACTAAAACACTAGTACATGCATTCAGTGATTCATGCAACATATTTCATCCTCAAAACAACCAAATAAACAATGATCCTAGCGAAGACTATGCTCCATTGGGAAATTTTCAAGATAAATACTTAGAAGAAATGAGATTCCCCTCATTGTTTTATGGTGAAAGATGACTTGATGACATAATTAAAAAAAAATCATATCAAAAGATTCAACTCTCTTTAATTTTTGTCTTCTCTTCCTTCAATCCTCTGGAAAATATCTAATAGAGGGTTCCTTTGCTACAACATGAAATATAAGAGTTGAATAGGGGATACCTTTGGCATAATCTTGTTGTCCATCTCATGGCTAGACATGAAATTTGTTTCTACAATATGCCATTGGAAAACCACTTCTACTTAGATTGCAAGTGCAAGAAGTTCCTCTTTCCCCTTGACCTTGAATCTCCAATATTTCTTCTTGGATGTTTAGTTCTTGGGGTGGAGTTCTAGTTGAAGCCTACAACATTTGACCTCCCAATGTCCAGTCAATATACAATAATGGAAATAGTTTCTGCATAGGTTGTTTGGCCTTCTAAAATGAAACAATTTCTATCATTGTGACCCATTTTATTGCAATAGAAACAAATCGAAGATGTTACTTTATGCCTTCTTAGTTTTTGATGATTGTTATGATCCAATGCCTTAAAAATGATAAGAAATAAATAAAATTCAGTCCACTTCGAGGGGGAACCCTCCTTTACAATATATAAACTTTAGAACACAATATGAGATGAGATAAGATGATCCTAATACAACATCTCCTTGATATATATATATATATATATAGATATAGATATAGATATAGATATGATACAAAGGGTTACAATTAAAATCAAAGGGTGCAAAGAACGTTTCTAGTGGACCTACTAGAAATGCAATAATTCAATATCTAGAGCATAATAAGGGGTTTTATACATATCATGGGGCTTTGTCTAACCACACATGCTTCTTCACAAATAAATCATCTTCACATGTTGCCTCTTCCACCAATAGGTTCTTCCATTTGACGAGGTACTCCGTAATTGCTTGATTTCTCAGCTGCTTAATTCTCATTTCAATGATTGTTTCTGGATACAATCTGATTTTTCCTTCTTCATTGAGCTTTGGTAAAATTATTTGGACAATGATCTTTTTTTTGTATTACCTTATTTAAGAAAGAAGCATGGAAGACTGGATGTACACGTGAAGATGGAGGGAACTCCAATTTGTAAGCCATACTTCCAATCCTTTGCAAAACCTTATAGGGGCCATAATATTTGGGTGATAGTTTATTTTCCTTCAATTGTTTCTTGAGGGAAATTTGTTTATATGGTTGTAGCCTTATAAATACCCAATCCCCCACTTCAAATTCCATTTCACGATGATGTTGATCTACTTGTTTTTTCATCCTACTTTGTGCCATAACCAAGTTTTCCTTCAACAATTTTAGGACCTCTTGTCGGTTCCCTATGTGTTCCTCCACTACTTGAAACTTTGTATTCCCTTTCAAGGGTGATGTGATGGATGGAGGATGATATCCATAAAGTTCTAGAAATGGGGATATTTTTTATGAAGTATGGAAGGATGTGTTGTACCACCATTCCAGTAAGGGAAACCAATTGACCCATTGTGTCTATTTATAGGATGCAAAGAAATGAATATATCCCTTTAGAAATTTATTCACAATCTTAGTTTTCCCATCATATTGAGGGTGGTAAGATGAACTATGATCCAATTGAGTACCCAAACAAGAAAATAATTCAGTCCAAAAATTTCCCGTGAAAATTGGGTCTCTTTCACTTACAATAATATTGGGGAAGCCATGTAGTTTTTGAGCTATTTCCATGAATGTTGGTTCTAATGTACTTGATTTAAAATGACGAGAAAGAGAGAAAAAATGGGCATACTTTTTTAGTCGATCCATGACTACCATGATGATGGTATTTCCTTCGGTTTTTGGTAAACCTATAATAAAATCCATGGAAACTTCTTCCTAATGTTGGTTTGGTATAGCTAATGGTTGTAGGAGACCTGGAGTCTCGATTGTCTCTCCCTTGTTATGTTGGCATACCAGACATTATGACACAAAATTTTAAACATCATTTTTAAGACCTTCCTAAAAAAAATCCTTCTTGACCTTGTGGTATGTTTTCAAGAATATCGAATGTCCCCCTATAAGAGAAGTGTGCAATTCGAGAAGGATCTTATGTTTGAGTTGGGAATTATTACATAAGTATAGGAGATCAATGATACCATAGAAAATCATTCTTCCATACAAAAGTTTCTACTGAATTAGGGTCTTCATGTAGTTTTTGAATGATCTTTCATACCTCTTGATCTTGATTCCATTATATCCTTTCTTCTTCCACCCAATTCGATTGCGGGCTAGAAATAGAACATAGTGAACATTTTGTTTCTTCTTCTTTCTTAGAAAGTTCATATGCCACAACATTAAGTTATCCTTTTTTGTAGATAATTTCAAAGTCATAACTCAACATATTTGTAACCCATTTTTTTGCTTTTCTGAAGATAATCATTGCTCCAAAAGTACTTCAAACTGTCATGATTTGTTTTTATCTTGAAGTGTATTCCTATTAGGTAGGGGTTCCATTTTTTAATTGCATGTAGTAGGGCCAACATTTCTTTTTCATAAAAGGGTTTGACTAAGTTTTTTCCTTTAAGTTGACTTCTTTCAAGGGCAAGGGGAATTCCTTCTTGCATTAAAACTACACCAATTCCATGGCTTGAGGCATGTTGGCATAGGGGCAGACCCAGGGTTCAACTCTACAACAACACACAAACAAATCCCTAACTACCGACCCTTTCGGCAACATCTGCAAAGAAGATGAAGTCTCACCCGAGGTAGAAGTAGGAGTGGTTGCAGGACTCAGATGTATGCAACCTTATATGGGACACGGATATGTGATTATAACACCTTATCAAAGCACTTACAAATTATATCTCATCAGTATTAAACCAGTATCTACTTCGCAGACAAAACCCTAATTACAAAGCGTCATAGTATTCAACCAGATCTGGTATGTTCAAGCACTAATAACATCCACATAGGTCAGATATAGCATTCATCCATATGATTAACATCAACATATATATCTATAATTCATCTATATCAAATAATCTAAATAAGTAAACACATAAACACATCAATACATTGCACAAAGAAAACATAACAAAAGATATATGTGGTTCACCCCCACCCTGGGGATATGTCCACCAACTCTTATTATATTTATTATTTTTTGTCAAGCATCTTATAGGCACAAAGCATAAGAGCACTACTCCGCATAGGACAAGATATCTGTGCACACTTCGCCAGATCCTCCTTCCCCAAGTAGATCTAGGCATAGAGCCTTACACAGTCTGTGCACAAAGCACTACAAATGTGTTGCACTTAGCTCTGCACGTCTTAATCACGTGTTCTTGCACATAGACAGTACTAGCACTCAGCCATCGGTCGCTACTTACATCGCCTAGATTTCTATTCATATATTACAAAATGGGCCTAAGCATGGGTAAACCCATGTGATGAAATTCCCATACCCGTTACATAGCCCAAAAAAACAAAAATCCCTAAAGAGGGGCCGAGATCCTGCGATCTCCACTTCGTCTTGCACTCTACCTTTGAAAACCTGTTGAAGTCCCCAAAATAGGTCAAACATNTAGGTTGAAGCCTATTAGTCACTTCCATGACTTTTCTCTTAATGGTGTGGACTTGTTGTCGAGCAGTGCGTTGCTCTTGGTATCGCTTCATCCTTTCAATAGCTGATAGGGGATTCAACTGTGCCTATATTGTTTCTGCTTGTTGCTTCACCTCCTGGAGCTGTGACTCCAATGCCTTTAGTTCTGGATTCTCAGTGAGTCACTCATAAGTTTGGGCACTGCGATCACTTAGTTGTTTACATTCCATGGAAAGGGCCTTTATTCTCACAACTGTGCTTCAGGCAGTTGCTTCTCTTTGATCCCTCACCTCCTACAGAGTTTCGAGTACTGTTTGGAGTTCTAAGCCTGCTATTATTTGTTGTAGCTGTTGGATAGCTTCTGTGAGATTCTC
>JASDQU010030496.1:0-10557 GCA_032191745.1 Picea mariana | reverse complement strand
CCTTGCTTCTATTCATCTTGTTTGTCATTTATCTCTTCTACTTCATCATCACCCCCTCGTCTAGGTGATACTGAAGAATTTTTTTTATGTGCTTCTTAAGTCTTGGACTTCTGCGATCTTCTTCCTTCTACTAGTTCTAGGTGTGTCATGTTCTTTGTGAGTGGCCTCCGGCTTGTCAAGTTAGTGATCAAACATCTCTGCAGGGTCAGCGGGGATAAGGAAGTCTGTTGACTAGTCCTTAGTTATCTCCTCGAGGTCCTCTTTGTGAGATTGCAGTACGACTGAGGCTCCTCCTTATGCTTGTATGTTCGCGCAGTGATATATATGAATTTTTGATCTGCATGAAACTTCATGAGGGTTCGAAACCGTTGTAGGGTATTCGATGTCATGCAAGGTTCAACTTCGATAGCCCTCTTCAGTTAGAGATAATACGTATGAAATACTGCATTCGAAAGCCATTTTTTTCCATATCGCTCAAGTACCAGAGCGTGGTGAAATTCATAGCAAGAGGCTCAAATGGCTCAATGTCCAGGAAAGTTGCACCTTCTGGCATCTCCCAAGAAATAAATGTGATGACGATCAGGAGCCAACTAAAGTGGAACTCGTAGCCCTAATCCTGGGCTTCATGACAGTCTAATTCTAGTTGATTAACTAGGTACTTCGCCCAGTTCATTTGTATCCCTTCCATGCATTTTACTGCAAGGTCAACGACAAAGCCTGTGACCTACGTGGGTCTGTTCTTCCTTACTAGATTTCCTGTAATTAATTAGCATGCTAGGTGCACTGTGCCATTCTAGATGGAAGATACCTTGTAGCCTTGCCTCCCCTTCTCAACATCGTCATAGGTATCCTTTATGTTCTATGCTAATGCACAATCTATGGCTTTTCCTGGATAGAAGTCCTGCGGGTCAGGTCCTTGCATGCTCAATCTGGCGATCCTATGGATCAACATTTGATTGACTGTGATACACCAGTCTAGCCATAAGTAGCCGCCATGGTAACATGAGAGTAGGATATTAATATAGGTGCTAACCTCCTAGTGCCTTCCAAAATGTGGGATCTTCATTACATTCAAAAGGGTGGACTACGCGAGGTTCATCATCTACGGTTGGGGGATTATTTTCGAGTTCTTCCTCTTTGTCCTGGTCAAGTATTTATATGGGGTGAGAATACTATGGTTCTTGTGGTCTCCTAGTTTGAAGTCACTGAACTTCAACATTTCAATCTTGTCCTGCTGCACTCTAACTGCACGTATCCCCTTTGGGAGGTAAGCAGTAACCATGGTGTAATCAAAATCGCTTGGGACACTATCGCGACTCACCGTGCTGGCCAGAGGCGGGATGTATTCAGGCAAGATGGTTGTGATTAGCTTCGATTTTTCTAGGTCATCTCTATGCTTGGTTCTCTTTTCTACGATTAGTCGGGATGGTCTGAATCCTCAAGAGGTCGAAGAAGAGGCTTGCACTCCTCTTGTTGAGGATGCTTGAATACTTGCAGACATTACTTTCTTGGCCATGAGATCGATGAGAACTTCTTTGACGATTTTATCTGTGATGTTGAGCTCATCCGACATACATGCTTAGATCAGATGGATGAATGAGTGCATAAAACAATAGAACTGGTGTCAATCTTACTAATCACAACGTAGTAGAAATGAGTTCTCTCTGCTACAATTCACAAAAGTGTTCTCAGTGCAAAAGTCGACAGAATAAGTAGACAACAATGTAATGGATCTTTCTAATAGACAAGAGACCTTCATTAATTTATTTATGTTTGTTACGGCATGGTCCCAATGGTCTGATGGCGAGCCTTCTGACCATAAATGTCACTCTACTCATTCAGGGTGTCAGTCTAATGGTTATATTGTTTCCAATGGCTATATTGCTTCATCATGGCAAAGTGTCATGTGGCATTGTTCTGCTATCCCGACAAAGTTCTAGTTTTGCAAATTTCCTTTTGTGAAGTTCCCTCTGGAACTTTCTATAAATTTTTGATCTTTGCTCTCTTCTTACTTACTTTTCTAGCTTTATTTCCAATGACCTTCATCTTGGTATTCCTCTTTCCATTCTGATTCTTATCTCCTCTTGGCATAGTAACTTCACGCTGTAGATATTATTTCCTAGGATTCAGGGGAAATACTTCTTCTTTATCAGGGGTAGCTGCTTTAGTCTTCTGTGAGTCTTCTTGTGTTATTTCAACTTCGACATCCAAGTTTCTGGTTCTAAATAGCTTTGATCTGTTATCCTGTTCTTCAATCAAGTGCGTGATCCTCCTAGTCATGAAATATTTTAATTCTTTATTTTTCTGCTCTAAGACTTCTTCTTTGATCCTTCTGGCTTGATCCCTTTCAATCCAAGGTTTTCCTAGTAATATATAAAATGGGGCATTGTTCTCAATAAATTTAACAACCTCAAAATATTCTTCTATCGAAGTTCCATTAGCATTCATAGATATCTGGGTAAGTCTTTCACATAGGGTTATCAACTTTCCTCTAAATAATCATATTCCTCCTTATGAAGGAATCATAGAAGGCTTTCCTAAAATTTCCCAAGTTCTTTCTTTCATTATATTCACCCGTGTTTCCTCATCCAGAATACAGTCTATGTCCAAGTTTCCTATTCTTACTTCTCTTTGCTCTTTCTCTTTTAAGATATTTGATAGATTAGTATCTTTGTGGTAATTCAGGGTTTCTTTCATCTGTAATAGTACAGTCTCTGATTCCTTTTTGGGTTCTTCCATGGTCTCAGTTTCTTGACCTTTATCATGGTCTTCTTGTCTCATATTCATTCTTTCAAGTTTAGCAATCATTCTAGGGCAATCCAAAACTTCATGATCCATAGCTTTACAACAAAGACAATTGGGTCTTCTACTAGGGAATTCCTTAGCAAGATGTCTCGGTCTTCTGCAAATATAACAAAGAGTTAATCCTCTCTTTCTCTTAAATTATCCCCAACCTTTCCTATATTGTGCACTAGGATCACAGGAGCTAACCTACAAAAAATTCTTTCTAGGATCCTTCATCCATTTATTAGTCCAAATATTCTTTCTATGTATAGGAATACCATATCTTTAACTTCCCATTTTTAAAACGTCAAGAATTTAAATCATCACCGTGATTGTTCGACGCTTGTGATCGTAATAGTGGGACTATTACAAAAAATTATATAATATTTGAAACTGCAGAAACCATAGGACTCTGCAACACCTCAGAAGTGATCGCTGCATGCACTAACACCACCATTCCAAACCAACAGACTGAGCTGTTAGGGTGAAGGATTGACACAACAACAGAGTAGCCAAGATGAGTCCAGAAGAGGTGGGGAAACCCCCCTCGTATAGTGATGTCACAGACAATGACAGGAATGGAACCCATGCCAAAAGATCGACATTCGAGCTACCACTGCATCTCTGAGATTAACTTTTCACACAGGAACAGAGGCTCAAGAAAGAAATGGATGTAGAACCTAGTACGTCTCAACTAAAAGCTTCTTGAGGATGGGAGCCAGGCAATTGTATACCGCAAATGGAAAATCCCCCTCATTACCATGTCAAATCAACACGAGTAGGTGAGCGCACTCAGTTTATGATGGATCATGCCCTAATCGAAAAATTTGTAGGCCTATGGCCAAGTGAACGTGACCT
Source organism: Picea mariana (assembly GCA_032191745.1). Lineage (NCBI taxonomy): Eukaryota > Viridiplantae > Streptophyta > Pinopsida > Pinales > Pinaceae > Picea > Picea mariana. The sequence continues at coordinate 6,915 of JASDQU010030496.1, read as the reverse complement.
CACATGATGGATCAAGGACTGGTGGAACCCCAAACGAGACTACGAAGTTCATCTCAGCTCCAAGGGATTCTTCACAATAATCCTATACAACCTTGAAGACAAGAATAGAATATTTGATAACTAATCATACTTCTACAACTCAGTGGAACTATTTCTGTGCTTTTGGACAAACAGATTCTGCCCAGAGAAGGAGGACTTTACAAGGTCACCAGTCTGGGTACGTATGTACTCACTGCCCCAGGAATTCTGGCTCGAAGAAATACTCATGGGTATTGGGAACACAGTGGGGCACTATATAAAGTCATCGGAGGCTACAAAGATGAGAAAGTACACCTCATATATCTGCATCTATATTTATATAGACACCTCAAAGGCCTTGACAGGATCAATCACTCTCGAATATCAGGACGAAGACTGGAATCAAACAATCGATTATGAACACATCCCCTTTCACTACAGGAAGTTCCATGAGCACGACCACCTCTTCAGAGATTTCCTTCTAAACTCTACAATCACTAAGGCGGGTGACAGTAAGAAAAAAGATAGCTTCACTAATGTCACAGGTCGGCGGAAAAATCCACCAAGAAAATAGAACCAGAGCACGACCCAAAAAATCCCGACCAAAAATTGCTATGATGCTCTGAATCAACTGCCAGAAGAGAAGGAAACACAAAACCCTCATCAAGAAAAAACCCAGGCAAAGGGGAAAAGCCCAGAGGAACACAACCCGACTCAAACCAAAGGAACAACCCAAGCTGCTCAAATAGGTACAGATGGAGACACCACGATGTAGATGGATGAAACGGATCTAGAGGACATAGACTTGGAAAAGATGGAGGAAGCTCTTAACCAAAAAGACCTACAACACATTTCTGTGGAGCAACTCCGTAAAGTCCATAAAGTTTTCACAAACTCCACAGTAGGATCTACGACAAGACTAGGCATAATCGCTGACCCAGGCACAAAATCTAAGTGGGCAACTAAGGAAAACAAATGGAGGGGACACAAAACAACACACCAGCTTATCAAAGAAGCAGGAAAACTACTGATAAAATCAGGAAAGATTCATAGGTTATCGGAGGGATTCCACCCCCTCTCCCCCTCCTTCCTCATGATGAAGATAATCACTTGGAACATTAGAGGGCTCAATAGTAGATCCAAGCAAAGGATCTTCCGAGATTGCATCAAAGCGGAAAACCCAGATGTTCTACTCCTACAAGAGACCAAATGTGCAGGACTAGAAGCTGAAAACATCTTCCAAAGGAACTGGAGGGGTTGTTACTTCTTCCATAAAGACTCCATGGGAGCTTCTGGAGGGCTAGCCATTCTTTGGAACCCTCACACTGTCACTTTGCAACAACCCTTCTCCACGATAGGCACTCTCACAACTTATTTCACAGTAATAGGATCTACCAAGGAAGGAGCCATCACAAACCTTTATGGACTGCAGAGCGCACAAGACAAGGAAATATTCATACATAAACTACAACATGTCAAAACTCTGTTGAATACACCCAACTAGGTCATGGGTGGCAACTTCAACATGATCCTGATGCTAGAGGAGAAAACTGGAGGAACCAAAAGGCTGGAGAAAGACAGTGGTAAGTTCAAAACCTTCATAGATCAGTTAAATATGGTGGATATGGAAACCTGAAATGGAATTTTCACTTGGTCCAATCGACGCTTAGGCCATCAACACGTAGTGTGCAGATTTGACCACTTCCTAGTCATAGAAACCCTTCTCGAGGGAGACCTGGCAATGGAAACAAACATAATGCCCAAATTAGGATCAGATCACTGGCCTGAAGTCTTCTGTCTGGATCCTGGCAACATTCCCAGACCTAAACCCTTCTTCTTTGAAAAATTATGGCTTTCTCACCTAGACTTCCATCAGCTGGAACATACCTGGTGGATCCAGGCTGAAGTGGACCATGGTACTCACATGTACAAATTCCTGCAGTGCCTAAAAAACTTCAAGAAACAATTGAAGATCTGGAACAAATCCACCTTTGGAAATATTTTCCAAAGGCAACAAGAAATTGAACACATGCTTGAAGACCTGCAAAGAACCTTCATCTCAGGAAGAAGAACCCCAGATCTAGTGAAAGAAGAAGAGAAAATCTACGCAGAAATGGAGGAACGAAGAAAGAAAGAAGAAATTCTTTGGCATCAGAAGTCCAGAGTTCAATGGCTCAGAGAGGGCGATCGAAACACAAAATTATTCCACAAAGCAATGGTGCACCGCAGATATATCAACCGCATCACTCAATTGGAGGATGCTCAAGGCACCCCTATAAGAAAACAAGACCAAATTGCTAAGGAACTCAACACTTATTATAAATACCTTCTCATGGAAACCATCGAGAACAGGGAGGAAGCAATCCAGAAAATAACGAATCACATACCCTCGCTGGTCACCCTTGAGCAAAATGAAGCGCTCCTACACCCCATCACTCAAGCTCAAGTGGACCTATATGTTAAGGAAATGCCCCTAGGAAAAGCACCTAGCCCGGATGGCTTCACCATGGATTTCTTCCATCACTGTTGGGATCTAATTAAAGAAGAGGTTTGGCTGGCTATTGAAGAATCTAGAACGTCTGGCCAATTACTCTCTACACTTAATGAAACTTTCCTCACACTCATCCCCAAGGAGGAGCGTGTTACTCATCCCAAGTAGTTCAGACCAATATCCCTCTGCAATGTCATTTACAAAATAATCACAAAAGTCATTGCCACTTGCCTTAAGCCAATCCTCCCTTTTGTCATCTCCAAAGAGATGGCCGGATATTTGGAAGGGAGGCAAATCATGGACAACATTATTTTAGCTAATGAGGTGATCCAGTCTTTGAAAATGACCAAGATACTAGGTATGCTCATTAAACTCGATCTCGCAAAATATTTTGATAGAGTAAGCTGGCAATACTTGTGTTCTATGCTGGAGTCCTTTGGTTTTGATAAAATATGGGTCAATTTGGTTCTCAAGCTCACCTCCTAAACCTTTTTCTCCATCCTAGTAAATGGGGTACCCTCCCTACCCTTCTTATCTACCAGAGGAATTAGACAGGGTGACCCTTTCTCTCCCTTCCTCTTTGTGCTCATGGCAGAAGGGCTAGGGAGCTACATCAAGGTGGAAATTTTGGAAGGCTCCCTCAAAGGACTACCCATTCATAACATCCATACAACACCCTTGCACAGTCAATTTGTCAATGACACTCTACTAATGAAAACCCCCATAGCCCATGAAGCCACCAAATTTAACACCATTCTCTCTGATTTCACGGAAGCCTCATACATGCTCTTAAATCTGGACAAATCTAAGATTTACTTTTTCAATACACCAATTACAATTCAGAACCATATTCCCAGACTTTTAGGAATACCTAAGAGCACCCTTCCTTCCACTTACCTTGGCATACCCCTCACAGGGGAGCCGACACATTCCATTTATTGGGATAGCTTGCTCCTTTCCGTCTCCCACAGGTTAAGCAACTGGACCTTCAGACCTCTTAATATTGTTGCCAGACTAGTGCTCCTCAAGTTAGTCCTATAGGCACTGCCCACCTACCTCTTCACTTCTTTGGCATCACCTATCTCGGTAATTCAGGCAATCAAGGGCATCCAAAGAAATTTCCTATGGCACGCCCACCAAGCCAATAAAAAATGGGCACTAGTTGGCTGGGATAAACTATGCAAGCCCCAAAAGTTTGGAGTATTGGAATGCCTGATCCAGGAAAACACAACCAAGTCATGGGAGCCAAAATGTGGTGGAGATGGTTACAACATTTGATATAACTCTGGGCGCAAATCTGGAAACAAAAGTATGCCCCAAATACACAAGCTGATCAATTAATCAGATTCAATCACCATATCCAAGGATCCAACATATGGAACACAGCCTAGAAAAATCACCTTTTGATTCAGAGGCATGCCTTCTGGGAAGTAAGGAATGGAGAAAGAACACTATTTTGGTAGAACTCATGGTAGCAACTACCCCCCCTTTGCAACTTGGAAGACCTCAATCCCCTCAAACAAAATCTCCATCTGAATACTTTCCAGAGAGTTAGAGATTTTTGGAATCTGACTTACAGGAACCAACCCTGGAGACAATGGAAAACAAAGAGAATGAAACTACAACCCACGGAAGGCACGGATCTCCAAGCCTGGAAAGAATACGTTGCCCACCGGAAAATGCCAATCAAAGATGGATTGGACATCCTTCGATGGGGACACTCTACCATAGGTATTTTTTCGGTTAATGAAGCCTATTTCCTGAAAGGAAATTACCAAAATCATCCCCCAGAAATAATCTAGAGAAAAATTTGGAAAGGTATCCTTTGGCCCAAAGTTTCAATTTTCTTATGGCTCACAGCTCAAAATTGTATCCTCACATGGGATAATCTCTTAAAAAGAGGCTTTATAGGCCCCTCTAGGTGTTCCCTATGTCACTAGAGAGAGGAAACCATGGAATATCTTTTCAACAAGTGGCACTACAGTCAGCAAGTCTAGGATTTGGGAGCCCAAATTATGAAATGCACCAACAGAAATAGGAGCAATATCAGGGAAAAAATTGCGAACTGGGATACGATCTATTTCCACAACCCAATTCTCAACCACATTTGGTAGCTACTCCCTGGGTTCACCTTATGGGAAATCTGGAAGGAACAGAACAAACGAATCTTCCATTTGAAAACCTCCCTTCCTGCTACCACGTGGGAAAGGGTTGAGAAGTTAATTCGAGAAACGGTCAACAACAAATCCTGGAACCTTGAAGATCTTTATTGCACTCCCAAGGAGAACAACATTCTCAAAAGTTGGAATATGCACATTCAGGTTCACACTCCTGTGAAGGTAAAGGGTAGTCACTCCAATAGCCCTACAACATGTACCCCCCCTCCACTAGGTTTCATCAAGATAAACTTTGATGGTGCCTCCAGGGGAAACCCAGGACTGGTAGGTTTCGGCTCAGTCCTCCAGAATCATGTTGGCAATATCATGCATTTGATGGCAGGTTTCCTGGGTGAGAACACAAACAATGTTTCTGATATTTTAAGCCTTATTCGAGGCCTTAAGGTTGCAACTCACAATCAACACCAAAAGGTCATCGTAGAGGGAGACTCTCAGATTATCATCCGGCTCATCACCAAAATCCTTCACGAAGAACATCCACTGAGAATATCTCCCATTTGGAGGCTCTTGGGACTTATGGAATACTTTGGATCTCTTGTCCACCCCAACCTCACCATAGTCCCTTCTCATGTGAAAAGAGTAGCAAACAAAGTAGCGGACTGTTTGTCTAATGCGGGAGTCGAGACCAAGTCAGAGCTCATACATTGGCAAGAGAATCTCTCTGATGATACTAAACTCTTGAGGGGATGCAAAGACCTTGCTAGCAGGGATGCATTAGCCTCAGATGGGGTGACATGTTGCATAGCACTGCAGACATATCAACTGCCACCTGGTATGGCACCCAGCCTCGGTTTAAATTTGGCAGGCCGCTCCCCATATATTCAACATTAACGATGGGAGCAGGCCATTACACTAGATCTCCGGATGAGTGACTTCTCCCTCATGGGAAAGGGCCTGCACTGCAAGAATTTAGTATGGCAGAGTTATTGTGAGGACAAGCACAACTGCCCCACAAGACTGTGGAAGCAAAGAGGCATGGGCACATTCGACTCATTCTTGCTCTACAATTTTCGACCGACTGTGAGCTCTGGTGTGTTTTTATTTGCACCCTTTAGAATTCTCTAAGCTTGGGTGAATTTAATACCCACTCCTACTCGACAATGCCCAGGGATCGAGGTAAGCCTCGTCGGGGGTCGACTTGGTACACCCACATTGCTCAATGCCAGAGGAGACAACATATGGAAAGAGCACTCTCGCTAGCCAACTCCATTCTTTGTCAGAGAGAAAGGGTTGCCCATCTCGCACTTCATGCCCCGCAATTGAGTCTGCAATGGAGGAGCACGCTCAGACCCCACCAGCACTAGAGAATTGGCAGTCCATAGGCATAAATCAAGAAGAAAATCCTCCAACTATACCTGAAACTCTAGCTGGAAGTGGCATGAGAGGGAGGCTTGAGGAGGATTTCCCAACCTATAATGTCGAGGAGATACCATACACGGAAGACACTCAGGCAAGAGACAACACAAGGAGGAGGCTCTATGAGGATTTCCCAACATGTTATGTTGAGGAAGTGCCTTGCATGGATGAGGTCTCGCAGAGGACCTATGCAATTATGGTGGACCATACAAACATAGTAAGAATGGAAAAGGATGAGGCCAATGCAAAACCAGGGATGGTTACTCCAGACGAGGTAGACACAAAGGGATTGCATGCACGATCCAATGCCCAGCCACCATTCCTCCATGTGGCACACCTGGAATTAGTGTTTGAACTTCAAGGACAAATGGCAAACCAGGAGCACAGAGCCCTCCTAATGGGACAATGCTTGGATATGCTTCTAGATGCCTACTCCAATGCCCCGACAAATAAAAAATGCCCAACATGTGCCAAATCATTTTTCATTCGGGCCAGAGAAGCATGGTAGGAGGATGAGGGCGACAAACCACTGGTTATTTGATCATGTCATCTTTAGTCTAGTTTTTTCTTTCAGTTCCAGCCATGCTGGGGCTCCTTTTTACTTTTAATCTTGTTGTTTAGAGTCAAGAAAATGTATGTCCATTTGTCCCGGTTTCCTTTGGGTAGGACAGATGGCGAAGAAATTTTTTGTTTTCTTTCTCAAGAAGAAACATGCGTGCCCCAAAATGTGTTGCTTTTCGATAATATGGTGGCACATTTGGGGGATGTAGCACCGTTGTATATCTCTGGATTTTTTTTAACATAATATAGCAGGTTATACCCTTTTTTACTTTATCTCTCTCTCTCTCTCTCTCTCTCTCTCTCTCTCTATAT
>JASDQU010030495.1:1918-19825 GCA_032191745.1 Picea mariana | reverse complement strand
AATCCAAGGCCCTAATCCTGAACTAGTTGGTTAACCCTACAAACATAAAAGTCTAATAAATTTTAGATTTAGCGTTAATTTTATGGCTTGTCTTATGTCAAAGGGTATGAAAGTGAAACTAATGATGTTTGAAAGACAAAAGTAAAAATGAACAAAAAGTTGGAAACAAAAACCTTCACTTAATGCAAAATTTCAAAAACTTTTCAATTTTATTTTTTTTAATTTTCTAAGATCTTTTGAATAGAAAACTTAAAGAAAGATTTCACTTGACTACGATCTACTTACGATCTAAGTAAACTATCAAGAACTTATGAAAGCAAATACTTTTCCCTGGTTACTAATGAAAAACAACACTTTTCAACCAAACAAGAAAATGAAAGATTTCTTTTTTATCATTATTTGAATGCTGACAAAGCAAAAAGGAAAAATATCAACAAGTCAAAAACCAAGAAAAATTATGGCCTAATCATAGATCGCAAAGAATCACTTCAAGAAATCACACACTAGCAACTTAAAAAATGACTCGCACACTTGTCTAAAAACCCTAAAGAAAATTTTTTGATGACAACTTTTAAATGAAAAAAGAAAGCTATGGCTAAGATCAACCCTAAGCTATTGACTGCTAGGATAGAGATTCAAAAACCTGAGAGGTATAACTCTTGTCAAGGGAAATGATGACTGCCTCACCCTCAACAAAAACTATCCTACACAAGCACACTACTGACAATTAAATAGCAAGGATGTGCATGCGAGTTGTCTAGAGCCAGAGTGCATGTACACGCATGTTGGCCTTATACAAGCCGCGTGTATATCTAAAACTATGAAACAAATAAAAATAGACAATCCAAACCAGGAAGAGACCACTGATATTGAGAACCAAGATCTCTCGAAGGCTTAGACACTCTCTTTAATAGAAAAAAGGAAAACAATGTAAGGAAAAAATTCATAAAACAAACCAATATGAGATGAGACTGCAAACCACCAAGACTAGAAAGAGTTCTAGAAAACCCCTGAGAATGACTGATTCTGACAGGGAAGAGGATGACTGCCTCAAAATTTTTATGGAATCTACATGCTATTGTTACTTCTTCAGCTAGCATTTACATGTGGGCTGTAAGAAAGTAAGGTGCGGGTACATGCGTCCAGACCTTATGCGAGACGCCTGTACCTCTGTGGGTCTCGAAAAAACACAGTCAAGCAAATAACAGAGATAGCTAATATGGAAGACCAGACTCTCTGTTAGCTCAAACTTTGCAGAAACTTCAAAAAACAGGAAAGAAAACTAGTCTCTTAAAACTACCCAAAAATATTCCCAGGAACCCTAGAGACATCCCCAATATGGTTGCAAATTCTGTTGTGGTGGGAAATCCCCCTACGGACTAGCATTTAGGGTTATATTATGCATTCAGATAAGACCGAAAGAATCCTACTTTCTACCATCGTCCCAAACTTAATCCCCATTTCTTTCAAGAAAATACATGGTTACATGAACATACTTTGTTTCGAACATTCAATGTTGATCCTTCTTCACGCTTGATCGCTTGTTGGCATCTATCCTCTCAAGACTGACCTATGTACAAAACAAGCAACAAACTCTACATGCATTTGTTCTACAAATTAATTAATGGGTTAGAGATTCAAACATATATTCACTAAACTATGAAGAAATCATATAGTGGGATGGGAAAAGCATTTCTTTATCATTAACTTTAATGAATCAACTTACAATGTCGAGACCGACCACTGCTCCGTGAACCTGATCTTGGGCTCCTCTTCAAATGTACTCCAAATTTTTTGCTTTGTATCTCTCTTTGCACAAGGATGGCTAAAGGGTTGGGACAATGGGAATGTGCAATTGGGTAGAGTTTCTTTACTCTTATTCTCCTCCTCCAAATGGGACCCTTAACCCTTCTTTTATAAGCTAGAAGAAGCTAGGTATTTGGACGAACCCTCGGCCATGCATGGTTGGGAGTTTTAGTTAACTCACCCAAAGTTGTGTGTTCCATCGACAACTTTCCTTTTTTCGTGCTTTTGTAGGTCCATGTGGGATGGTTTAGGTTATCTAGCATGTACACGCGTTCAGTAATGGAGTAGGGCTTGTGGGCCCTTATGAAAGAGGTCTTTTAAAGAGTTGTTCAACAGTTCTTTGGCAAAGAAGGGATCTGAGATGGCCTGATGCCAGGTAAGCATGTATGGTGCAAATTAGGGTTATAACAAAGATAAAGACTAGGACATCATTATTTACATTTTATGTTATGCTTAGTCCATGTACATAAAGGAATGGTTCAACCCTAGTGGTGTATCCATCACCTAGTAATTATCATTATTCATCCTTACAAGAATTAGTTCATCTAATCCAATACATAAATAGCCATTGGAATAAAATCTTCTTACTCTACGTGCTAGGTGGCTTCTCACCATTCTCTAAGACTCAACCTATCACATAATATGTTTTCTTTGCCTTTGAAGGTATATAAACCAAGAAGTACATAATTTCTATGCTTGAACATTTAAAACTCTTAAACCTTTTTCCAAGTTTGTCACTTATCATCCTTCATCAATTGAAAGTGATTTAGTCCATAGTCCCCTATCTTGGCACTTTTTAAATTATATAGGTCATCAGTATGACCCCTACCCATCATTATTATTCATCATTCGCGTTTCTCAATTGACTCATCAATATCATTAGGAGGGATTTCCACTAGAGGGGGACACTCATCATTATCATTACATAAATTTTTCCTAGGATTTATTACATTTTCACAGTCCCCCTATCACTTCAATGGTATTCTTTAGGAATACACCTTAAAGGAGTTATATTAACTACCTCATTCCTATCAATTTCATAGTGTTGTTACTCAATTTGGACATCGTTCTTATCTATAACTAATATTTGATTAGATAGGAGAATACTTCTATTATGATAAGGTGGTTCTTTCAAAGTTTTCACCATCTCTGATTTTTCTTATTTATAATGTTCATAGTCAAGCCTCTATGTTTATACTGTCAGGCACTTAAGATAGATAATTTTATATTTTCCTCATGCACTCAACAATGCATGCCTACAACATGAATCCATTATCTTCTTTATTTATATATGAAAAGGAAAGTGATATAGTGCATTTCAAAGGGTGTCGTCAATAGCTTTTAGACTAATTATAACCGTTTTTTTTATCTTTTCCTATAAGTTGTTTTTTCTCTTCTGTGACAGTCGGTTTAATCATATCTTCATTTTGGGTCATTCCTATCTTTTAAGGGAATAAGTTGCTTCTATCCCACAATTTGTATCATATGTTGAAATATGAAATTTAATAGTCTAGCTAACAAGTCTCATGGTAAGTCTTGTGGTAAACAATTCTTCCCCTCTTCAAGAAAAAACATCCTCGGAAGAACAACCTAGTAACCATTAATTATTATGTAAGCTACTTCAACTCAACAATCACCCTAAATCCATATTATATATTTTCAAACTCTCACTCATCTCTAAAACATAAGTTCATTCTCACTAGGTTGTCTTTTCATTAATTTTCTCTTCTCAAGGTTGTGTAAGGAAATACATATAGTCTCAATCCTTGTATCATATTTTCAATTAAAAGTATCACTATTGTTAAAACAAGCTTAATAATTTAATGTGTATTTCCATATCCATTACTCGATTTTAATTTCATGGGAAATCAATCATTATAATTCATTTATTTCTGTATGCTAAATCTTCATAAAAACTTTCAAATCCATACTTCATTTTGAATACCAATACCAATTCAAAAATTCACCAAAACTTTTAACAATTTAAACAACCAAAATCATTCGGTTTGCATAAATATACTTTCACTAAATTTTTTAAGTATTACATATTTTTCCTTTAAAAATAAAGGAATAAAACTAAAAACAATATCTCCAAAACTATAAAAATTTTACTTACTACGTAATTTGTTTCCTAACTATATCATATATCCTTACTTTATAACAAATGTTATTAGCTCATTTTTATATGACACCATAGTTTTATGTGTTATCATATATCCCCACTTTATAATAAATGTTATCAATACCAAAAATAATCTTTCATAAGACTCAATATTTTCTTATTTCAACCACCTTACATTATAACTATATTTGTTTCACCTTTCCTCATTGGACTAATGTGTTGCTATTAAGTGTTGTTTAAACGAACATTGTTTCTTTGACTTTAAAAATGCTTTCAAGTGCATTAAGGCACATAAAGCATGCTCCCAAGTATATGGAAAAAAAAATAGTTTTCATTATTGCTAAGGATGAAGGGCGGGAATTAACTCAATTTGTATAAAAATAAAAGATAAGAAATCCAACTTTCCGCATGAGGTTAATTAGCAACCCTAGCATTACAATAATATACTTGTTAAGATTTGAACATATTACTTGTAAGAATTGTCATAATTATCAAAGCTAAAGTTGACATAATTTCATAACTATGCATTATGAGTCATAATATCTCATTAAACTCAAAATTTTAACTATTTTTAAATAATCATTCAACCAAACTTTACATGATTAACTGAGACTTAAAACATTTAGAATTAATAATTGGCTAAAATTTTAGTCTCTCATATCCTTAAACACCAAATCAGTAAAGTTTCCCAATTATCTTGAAGAATTTTAATGTTATACATACCTATTTAAATCCATTTTTATTATAACAAAAATATATATATATATCCACTTTTGTTTAACAAAAAATACTTCTATTTATCTCTTTTATATATATACCAAATGACTCTATATTGTAGTAGTGAATTTATTACAATGAATAAGGTAAAAAATAAATACCTAGTAATATAACATTCTTTATTGTATACAATACGATATGTAGACTACTTAACATGCAATACATATTAAGTAATACATAATGGATATACATTCCACCTTATATACACTTTTTAATATACAATGTGTAATCGATATATATATATATATATATATTCCAACTTAAATGATTGTTTTTTACCATAAAAGTAATGAAAAATCACAAACACAATACACTATGAAAAAGACGTGTACATCTTTGGATGTTACCCTTTCATATTAAGAGGGTATGATTGTTGAAATAAATTCAGAAATCATATTGTTTTTTAATATTTACAAAGCAAGAAAGCTACGTACAAATTAATAAGTATCTCGATGGACTTTAAACTTCCACACGTATTTCTAGTGCAAGACCTTATTGTAACGAAAAATTAAATCGAAACCTCAAACATAAGTAACAGTAATGAAAACCTGTACATCAGCCATCCTCAAATGCAATAGTCCAAAACCTGCAGATCAAATGCAAGGTGATCTTGATCAGAGTAACAAGAAAACTTTTATGTCCATAATCAACTTCTCTTTTAAAATCAACTACAAGCATTCTAAATCATTCACTGAAAACCGGACAGTATGACAATAAAATATACGCCAGAGATGAGCTTTAGACATTCGAACGGGTATAACAGCAAAACACTAAAAATGACCTAATAGCTCCCAGTCTAGAGCAATCCATAAATTATGTAGTTCAGCCATCCCCTCTGGTATTTTGATCCACAAGATCCGTAGAGAAGGGCTGGGACTGTTGCTCAAAGACCAAAGTTCGAATCTCGAACGGAGCGGATTCGAGCTGCAAAAAGTGACAGTTACGGTTTAGAGATCGACTGATCGAAAGTCTCAGGTTCGAGTCCGAAGTTGAGTTGTTTGAAGTCTGAAACGTTGGCTTGAAACGTTAGCTCGACTATAAGCATAAAGATTGAGAGTTTTGTTTGAAATTGAAGTTCTAGTTCGAATTTAAGGCTATCTGAACTTTGAAGCTTTAGGAAATCTTGAGAGTCGTGGCTCAAAATCGTTTGAAGATTGAAGTTAAAATCTCTAATTAAGATTTTTAAGCTTAAAGAACGAATCCTATAGGTCAAACCAAGTCTGAAGTTCTTGTCTCGAGTGGATTTATTTTTATTTGAAGTTTACACCCAGTTGAGATTGACTGCGCTTAAAGATTGTAAGTTCGAGTATAAAATTTAAAGATTGAAGTTTAAAGACCGTGGATTCAAACGCTTGTTATAAATTTTTCTATGAGATGCAATATTGTTGAAGTAAACTGGAATTAAACTGTTTCGAAGTTTTAAGCTCACAATCAAGTATACAAATACGAAACTGTTGATAAATTTCAAGCTTAAAAATGGGTGACCAGCGTTAAAAATTGCTTTAATTCTGTTTAGTAGCAAGGTCAGACTAACTAACTCTTTTTCCAAATCAAAGCTTCAGAGAACGGCTTGAAAGTGCTTGATACTGAAGATGAATTGGTGTTTGTTATTCTAAGAGCGGAATTCCCCTCCTTGTGACCAAGGCTGACAAAGGAAAGCGAAGAACGCTGGACCTTTAAAGTGCATGGAAGCGAGACGGCCCCAAAGATTGAATCAAAACGAAGTAAGGCCGTACTAGGCCGGTTAGAAGAGCTAATCCTCTGAACGTTTCTCACTTGTAATGGCGCGGACATTGTTACAAGACACTAGTGTAGCTTAAATTTTGTTCCAAAATACCTGTGCAACTTTAATTTTGTGGAAAGTACACCATGAAATGCTTTCAAGAGCCGAAGGAGACACAGGAAATTCCCTATTTGTCCATACAATGAAGGTTTGGAGGCTCGAACCCGGGATGCGTAGGTCGTGTTATTATATCCATCTCTTTATTCCATTCATTGACCCACTACAACATCCGGAAACAATAAAACTATTAAAACTCTAAAGGACTGTCAAACCCCAAACCCCATAGGATGTTTTGAGAGAAGCTATCCTATTATGCATGTGTGGGCCTTCAATTTCTTTATTTAACCTGGAAATTCCCCACCATAAAAATCAATTCTTTTACTTATCCATGAAATTCCCCACCATAAAAATCTTTTGTGTTATTGTATGCAGCGTACTTGTCCCTACAAGCTAAGGAAATATGTATAAGCTATTAACGATTTTATTTAAACAACATAATAATCGATATATGTGGTAACAAAGCTATAAACGATTTTATGTAAACAACATAATAATCGATATATGTGGTAACAAAAAGGTTTATAGGTCTTGAGAATTGTAACTTAGCAATATGTAATGATCCAAATTCAAATTCAATAAAAAAAACACAAATAAATGTAGCAATTTGTAAACATTAATTTGAAAAATAGAAATAAATGATGTTTGATTATCTAATTGACAAGAATGAGGTAATGTGGTAGACTTACCTCAAAGATAAAGAACTTGACTTACTTGTAACACTATATCTATCAATCCTTGTGCTAAAGCTTTGATCCAACTTGTTGTAACAACAATGTGGGGGGCAACTCTTCTCCCAACCGTAACACTATACCTATCAATCCTTGTGCTAAAGCTTTGATCCAACTTGTTGCAACAACAATGTGGGGGAAACTCTTCTGCCAACCAACCCCTCAGTCATCCCAACTAAGAACCCTTGAGCCTTATTCAACTACCTATGCCAACTTCCAAGTCTTTACCTTCAGTTCTCCCAAACAAAAGATATTCACTTTTCATTTTCTTTCTTATTCCTCGTGCAAAAATTTCTCCATGTAAAGAGAGGTTTGTATTTCTTCACATCCAATTTAAAAGCACTCGGAAAATTTTCCTTTAAAAGCACTTGGAAACTAGAAGATAATATATTAAGTAAAGGTTGTGATGATGCACACATCAGAAGTACAAAGGAGGGGAATTCTTACAAAAATCATGCCCACACAGGCCTCTAGAAGATTGTTATACCTACTTATAGCTAGAAATTCTAAGTTCTGAGAGTAAGAGCATACATCAAAATTATTTACAATATAACACTTTGTAAAAAGACCTAGACAATACCCAAAGAAACATTGCATACATGATTAACCTAGAGGAGAATAAACCTTCCTACTAGTATCATCCATTTCTTATCTTGATATAGGATAATTCACGTCAAGAATTATGAAATTGACCTCATGAGAGGAAGTCGCGTATGAGAAAGTCGTTGGGGATGGAGATACATTAATCTAGTGAGGGTGAGCCACGAGGTCCTCATGTTTTGTTCGAATAACACTACATTCATATTGTAGCTTCTCGAGTGACTGGCGATGTTGGAAAAATATTTCAAGGATGGTAATCACCTAGGTAGAGAGGCTACCCAAGTGAATTTGCAAGGCATGCGTTAAATTTCAGAGATCTCAACATCCTGCTCCAGCTAGGAGAAGAGAACCTTGGATTTGGTGCACCTATGTTGTGCCATGGGGCTGAGAGAAATAGGGGGTTCCAAACCAACAAAGAAAGGATACCAGAAACAATAGGATCACAACAATGCAATGTAGACACTTGGTGAAACACCATTAGAACTATAGATTACAAGTCATATGCCTGAAGATGGACGCGAGAGATTAAAGCCATAACGGTTGGTCCCTTCATGCCTAGAACCCATTTATTGTGATGATTGTTGATACAATCGAGCCTATCCATGGTAGATATGATAATGCCTCATTCGACCAAGAGAAAACATGAGAGGAGATTAAACTAAGGGTCTAGACATGAGCAATTAAGGCAAGGTGATGAGAGACTTGGCGATTCCATGAGGTAACCATGGAAGATGGCAGCTACATGGTGAAACTAAAATATTGTTAATAAATGAGGGGGAATCATTAAGGAATAGGCATAAAATCTAAAACCCCGTTGATTTTAAGGTATCTAATTTTTCCTTTTGTATCAATGTTTTATTTTCTGCCTACAAGGAAGTTGTCATAGAAAAATATACGCAAGAAATCTACCTTTGCAAAGCTCTAAAGGATAATTTGAACTCAATGAAAAATGAAACTTGGATGAGCATACTGGGGGAATATGTCCAATTGTTGATTTCTAATGGTTTTTTTAGATTCCCCAAAGACAACAATCTCATGGATGTTATAGGCTCCATATAAGGTGAGCCCTTGAAAGAGGGCATAGGCCTTATCATGGTTATTGGCGCCATGGCCAATATTGTAAGAGAAAGAAATCTCTACAATTCCTCTAGGACCAAATAGAACCCCACCTTCTCTCGCTACTATAAAAATTTCCTTTATAATTTCATGTGCACTTTCTAAAAATAATACTTGGAAACCTTTATATATATATATATATATATATATATATATATATATATCTTGTCTTTGACCCTTGAAATTATTTGTAGAACTTTTTTTTCAATTTTACATTTTTTTTTTTTTTTAAATACCACTAGCAAAATAAATTTGGTTAGAGATCAAAGGAACAACAAAAAAATATACTGCTTTGATACAACTTGAAGAAAGCCTACCTGTTACTTCACCTTAGCATCCATAATAACATGGATGAATCCATATATTCCATGAGGAATCAATAATTAATATTTATTATACATTGACATAATATGAGTTACAATGATGTGCATATAAATATACATAGGAAATAATAGTGATGTCTTTTGGGAAAAGGTATGACTTATCATTATTTACAATATAAAAAATATATAATAATTGTTTATATGACTACTTAATACAAAATGATTTATACATTATTGCATATGGGTAATACACTTTGGGTATATTACATGCTCACTCGTTGATTCTATAATGGGTGTTTATATGATTATGATTTTATTCTTATTGTTTTAGTTATTATACATTTCAATGTGCATATATAGTTATGACAAAATGCACAAATATTTCTATTCGATTTTTACGCTGAAAGACGCTTTTTACAAGGGGATATTAGTGTGGGGCTAGAAATGTACTAGCACTCTCATTCTCGCTTACGGGTTGGAGAGCGGGAGATGAATTGTATTTCCTGGGCAGACTCCAATTCCAAATAATTTTTTATCAACTCGGTTTAGCTTGAGTGGTTGGGAGGAGTGATCGTTATCCTCCTCGGCCAGTTTCACTTCCTACAACTGACATGTTGAGCTCTTAAAAATAGTATATTATTGTAATGGCTTCGAGCCTTATTGTTGATCAACCTTATAACTTGAATAATCTAGAGTTTACCTCAGGTACCATCATCGAAATGAGGGGAAGTACTTAGGAGTTTTTCATAGGCCTTTTAACGTGGAAAAAATAAAGGTGATGATGGATATGTATAATTATTTCCATAATTAACATCTATCTATCTATCTATAACAAACCAACGTAGATCCATAGTAACTAAAGATCTATCACGCACTTGAAGGGATCAAATCCTTAGAGGAGAAAACCTTCTTTAGAGGGATCAAATCCTTAGAGGAGAAAACCTTTTTTATTGGGATCAAACAATTCATATTTCTCAATCCACTCATCAATATCATCAAGCGGGCTTGCCACTAGAAAGGGACACACCTTCACTATCATTACATAAACTTTCCATAAGATTTATTATATTTCCATAGCCCCCTATCACTTCAATGCTATCCATTATGCATACATCTTAAAGGAGTTATATTATCTACTTCAATCCTATCAATTTTTTAGTGTTTTACTCAATTTGGCCACCTTGCTTAGCTATCACTAATCTTCAATTAGCTAGGAGGGTACTTCCATTATGATAAGGTGTTTCCTGCAAACTTTTCATCATTTATGTTTTGTCTTCTTCGTAATGTACATAGTCAAGCCTTTGATTTTATGTCGCCATGCACTTAAGATACATCTTGATTTTGTTTCCTTATGCACTCAACAATGCATTCTTGTACAACATAAACCCATTATCTTCTTTCATTATTTATGAAAACCAACATGTTATAGTGCATCCCAAAGGGTGTCGTTAACCCCTTTTAGACTAATTATAAGTTGTTTTTCTATCTTTTCCTATAAGTCTTTTTTTCTCTTTTGTGAGTGAGTTTAATCATATGTTCATTTTGGGTCATTCCTATATTGTAAGGGAATAAGTTTCTTCTATCCCACACTTCGTATCATATTCTAAATTTTGGAATTTCCTAGTCTATTTAATATGTGTCATGGTAAGTCTCATGGTAAACCATTATTCCCCTCTTCAAGAAGAAACATCCTTAGAGAAACAACCCAATAACCATTAATTATGACTTAATCTTCTTCAACTAAATAATTATCTTAAATCCATTTTATATATTTTCAATGACTCATTCATCTTTAAAACATAAGGTCATTCTCACTAGGGTGTTTTTTCATCAACTTTCTCTTCTCAAGGTTGTGTAAGTAACCATATATGGTCTTAATCCTTGGATCATATTTTCAATTAAAAGTCTCTCTAATGTGAAAACAAGCTAATAATTTAAGGTGTTTTTCCACATCCATTTCTTGGTTTTAATTTCATTGTAAATTCAGCATTCGAATTCATTTATTTCTATGTACTAAATCTTCATAAAAGCTTTAAAATCCATAGTTCATTTTAAATACTAATACCATTTCAAAAATTCACCAAAACTTTTAACAATTTTAACAACCAAAATCATTTGATTTGCTAATATATGTTTCACTAACATTTTGAAGTATTATATTCTTTTCTTTAAAAATAAATAAATAAAAGTAAAAACCATATCACCAAAGTTATAAAACATTTACTTACTATGTAAATTGTTTCATAACTATATCATATATAATAAATGTCAATAGTTCCTTTTTATATAACACCATTTCTCTATTATCATATATCCCCATTTTATAATAAATGTTATCTCTATTATCATATATCCCTACTTTATAAAAAAAAATTATCCTCTGTTATCATATATCTCAAATCTTATATATCCACTTTATAATAAATATTATCTCTATTATCATATATCTCCACTTTATAATAAATCCACTTTATATTTAATGTTATAGATATCAAAAACGTTTTATAATATCCTATATTTCTTCATATTTCAAATACCTTAAATTATAACTATTTGAATAAATTAATAATAAAAACTTTGATAGATTGCAATCATATATCCCCACTTTATAATAAATGTTATCTCTATTATCATATATCCCCACTTTATACTAAATGTTATCGATACTAACAATGTTTTATAAGATCCCATATTTCTTCATATTTCAACTACCTTAAGTTATAACTWYATTGTTTAAACAAAGATCATTTCTCTGACTTTAAAAATGATTTCAACTACATTAAGGCATACAAAATCTGTTGCTGAGCATCAAATTTTAAACTTAAGATATTGAGTATTGATCTAGTCAGCACTGTAGCAACGAGCACATAAGGGAGACTTATTAGATATATCATACTTTAGGTTATCAAGATGGATTTCCCTGTAGCTAGGTCAAAATATACTGTTCTAGCGCTTCTGAGAAAGTCTCGGCTCATAACAATCAATCGTCATCTAACATCGATCTCAACTTTTCGATCCAAGTTGCTACTGAATTTTCATCTACCCGCTTCTCTTATGAAGAAACTAGGTACCCACTTCCTCCAAAGAATCCAAAGTGGTGGCTCCGCATCTCTCCATACCTTTCCCATTCTCCTACTCTGTGATTTAAGTCAGTGTTACAATTGTTTTGCACAAATTACCCTCTTTTTTTTCATACATGCAACTATTTGTCACATATAAATTCGTGCTAATATTCTCGGCTTTAGACAACAGTATTTGTTGTTAACTTAATAAAAAACATCATTTTCTTCCATTTTTTACCGGCTTTAGACAACAGTAATTGTTGTTAACGTAATAAACCACATCATTTTCTTCCATTTTTTTCCTTAGTACGGCAAAGTTCCGTTCCTTCCCAAGAAAAAAACTGTAAAAATACAATGAAAAAAAACTTTGATAATAAGGTATGAACAGAAAACCGCCCTCGTCTCCAGCATTTTTGGCATTTTTATCAGGCTGAGAAATATTGTATTTTAATAACCCACTACTTGTTTCCCATTTTCAGCGATGATTCTTTGTCTTCCTCGTGTGATTCTGTTCACTAGTATTTCCGTCTAGAAAGAAATGCGCTACATGGCAATTAAATCAACATGCTGAACTTTGGTTTGAATAGTCACTCTCGCTATATTGCGTGCATCAGCCTATATCAAGGGAAGTCGCTATATTGCATGCATCAGCCGATATCAAGAGAAGCCAACGAGAAGTGTTTTACGCTCGCTCTCCGGTTCGAGCTATGGATAGAGGACAGCATGGTCATACAGAGATCGCAAAATCATTCTCTGAAAACCGTACCTTATGACAAGAAAATATACGCGGCAGATGAGTTGAGCTTTACACATTCTAATGGGCATAACAACAAAACCCTAACAATTACCTAATAGCACCCACTCTAGAGCAATCCATAAATTATGTAGTTCTGCCATTCCCTTAGAAGGGCTCGGAGTGTTCCTCAAAGAGCAAAATTCGAATCTCGAAGGGAGCGGATTCGAGCTGCAAAG
Organism: Picea mariana; assembly: GCA_032191745.1. Classification (NCBI taxonomy): domain Eukaryota; kingdom Viridiplantae; phylum Streptophyta; class Pinopsida; order Pinales; family Pinaceae; genus Picea; species Picea mariana. Next base: position 6,476 of record JASDQU010030495.1, on the reverse strand, counting down.
AGTGACAGTCAGGGTTTAGAGATGAACTAATCGAAAGTCTCAGGTTCGAGTAAGAAGTTGAGTTGTTTGAATCTCAAACGTTCATAAAGATTGAGAGTTTTATTTGAAATTGAAGTGCCAGTTAGAATTTAAGGCTGCCTGAACTTTGAAGCTTTAGGATTAGGGATTCTTGAGAGTCGTGGCTCTAAATCGTTTGAAGATTGAAGTTAAAATCTTTGATTAAGATTTTTAAGCTTAAAGAACGAGAGCTATAGGTCAAAACAAGTTTGAAGTTCTTGTCTCGAGTGGTTTTTTTTTTAAGTTTACCGTCTGTTGAGATTGAGTCCGTTAAGGGCGCTTAAATATTGTAAGTTCGACTCTCAAATTTAAATATTGAAGTTTAAAGACTGTGGATTGAAAAGCTTGTTTTATATTTTGCTAGCAGATGCAAGATTGTTGAATTAAACTGTTTTGAAGCTTTAAGCTCGCGATCAAGGGTACAAATACGAAAATGTTGATAAATTTCAAGCTTAAAAATTGGTGACCATCGTTAAAAATTGCTTGAATTCTGTTTAGTAGCATTGTCAAACTAGCTAAGCCCTTCTTCCAAATCAAAGCTTGAGAGAACAACTTCAAAGTGTTTGATACAGAAGATCAATTGGCGTTTGTTACTCTCAAGGCTGAGTCGGGCAAGCGAAGAACGCTGGACCGTTAACTAGTGTATGGAAGCGAGACAACCCCAGAGATTGAATCAGAAGGAAGTAAGGCCTTACTAGCCCTGTTACGTTTCTCACTTGCAATGGCGCGGACGTTGTTACTACACTCGTGTAGATTAAATTTTGTTGGAGAACACCTGTGGAGCTTAATTTTTGTTGAAAGAGACAGAGGAAATTCCCTATTTCTCCATACAATGAAGGATTGGAGAATCCAACTAGGGATGAGTAGGCCATGTTATTATATCATTTAGTCCATGCGTTGCTCGACTCCAACATGTGGAAACAATAAAACTCACTATTAAAACTCTGAACGTAGAAACCCCATCCCGATGTTTTGAGAGTTGTCCTATCATGCATGTGTGCGCCTTAAATTTCTTTTAGTTATCCCAGGAAATTCTCCACCATGAAAAGCACAAGTTTCGAGATTTAGAATTCTTAGATATAAAGAATGAAAAACCGCCTGTAGTGCATGAACTTCTTTTGTTATTGTATGCAACGTACTTGTCCCTAAAAGCTAAGGCAACATGTATGGGCTATTAATGATTTTATGTTGTATGTATTATTAATGATTGTATGTAAAAAGATAATGATTAATACATTTGGTTATAAAGAAGTAGATCTCGAAAGATGCAATTTAGCTATGATACCATGTGTAATAATTCTAATTCAATAAAAAAACATAAATACAAGTAAAACTATATTAAGAATGATATACAAGTACTTATAGCTAGAAATTTTAAATTCTTAGATTAAGAATGTACATCAATACATCAAAATTATTTATAGTAGAAATGTTCGTAAAAAGTTTTAAACAATATCAAAAGAAACACTACATCCATGATTAATCAGGATAGTTGTATATATAAATTAAGGGTGTCCATGCGACTTGGTTCAGGTTCGTGGGGTTGGGATGATGTCACGAGGCCTAGGCCAGGCCCGCAGAGTAAGGCTACATATTATATATAACTATATAATATAAAGATTTGTAGTTTTTACTTTTAATTTATGAATTGTTTTCATTTAAATTTTGTTTGAGTTTTTATATATATATATAATTATTGATTTTTTGTTTCTAAATTTAAGGTTTTTAAAGTTTTTTTTGGTTATTTTTTGTAAAATTTTGCATTAAAGTTTTTATTTTAGGTTTTTTAATTTGGGGTTTTTAAATGTATGTTTTAATTTAATTTTTTTTTTTTATTATTATTTTTTTAAATTTGAGTTTTCAATATGTTTTTTTTAATGTGTTTTTGTTTTTATTAAAAAATAATAATTTGTGAATATTTTCTCCTTTCTTTTTATTTAATTTTTAATGTAAATTAAAAATTAAATTGTTAGTAAATAAATTTTCAAGTGACCATTTGGGATCAAATTTTGGGTTTTTTATTTGTGTAGGGATTTGTTATCAAGGTTACATTTTCAATTATGTCGTAATTGCCTGCAATTTTAACATTTAGAAAAAAAAAATTCTTTAGGTGGTGCCACGTTTTTATTTAGGTGTTGATTTTAAGGTTTTTCTAAGTAATTGTTTTATGTTTTAAGGCCATGTTTGAAAAAGTTGAAATTTTGACCCGGTTAGAAAAAATGGTGCTACTGTTAGCACCACTTTTCGATTTGAGGGTTGATTTTAAAGTTTTTCTGAGCAATTGTTTGATCCTTTAACCCATGCTTGAAACAAATTGTAATTTTGACCCGGTTACAATATATGGTACTACTAGTAGCATAACGTTTTGATTTGGGGGTTAATTTTCATGTTTTTTAGGGAAAAATATGGGTTTTAAGAGCTAGAGTTCTTGTTTTTAGGTCACATTTCTCACTAAGTTGGTAACTTGTATAGATTCCATTTTTTACCTTGAGGTTGAAGACTTTAGGTGAAGAATTTTGAAAGAGAAATGAGGAGAGGAAGTCGTGTATGAGCAAGAAGTTGCAAATGGAGATACCTTCATCTTGTGAGAGCAAGCCATGAGGTCCTCAAGTTGTTTTCAAATAGCATCACATTCATCTTGTAGTTATTGGAGCAAATGGCGATGCTCGACAAATATTTCAAGAATGGTAATCACCTAGGTAGAGAGGCTACCCAAGTGAATTTTCAAGGCCTATGTTAAATTCTTGAGATCATTGATGTCCTACTCCAGCTGAGAGAAGAGCACCTTCGGTTGGGACGCCCACATTGTGTCGTGGGGATGAGAGAAACAAGGGGTGTCAAAACAAGAAAGAAAGGACACCAGAGGCAATAGGATTGCAACAATGTAATGTAGACACTTGATCAAACACCATTAGAACTGTATATTGTGATCCATACACCCCAATCTACACGCAAGAGTCTAGAGCCATAACAACTGGTCCCTTCATGCCTAGAACCAATTTACTCTGATGATTGTTGATATGGTCGAGCCTATCCATAGCAGGCAATATAATCCCACATCTAGTCGAGAGAAAGCGTGAGAGAGGATTAAACTAAGATGTTGTACATGAACAATTAAGTCAAGGTGAGGAGACAATTGGTGATTGCATGAGGTAATCATGGAAAAATGTAGCTACATGGTGAAACATAAATCCTCTTAATAAATGAAGGGGCATCATTAGGGAATTGGAATAAAATATCAAACAACATTGATTCAAAGGTCCCCCATTATTCCTTTTCTACCAATGTTTTCTTGTTAGTCTACAAGGGAGTGTTATAGTGAAAGATATGCAAGAATTACGCCTTCGCAAAACAACGAACGATAGTTTGAATTCGATGAAAAATGGAACACATATGAACATCTCAAGGGAACATGTCCATGTTAGTCTGCAAGGGAGTGTTATAGCAAAAGATATGCAAGAATTATGCCTTCACAAAACAATGAATGATAATTTGAATTCGATGAAAAATGGAACACATATGAACATCTTGAGGGAATATGTCCAATTATAGATGTCTAATGGTGTTTTTAGAGTCCCCCAAAACAACGATTTTATGGATGTTATGGGCTCGAGCTAAGGTGAGCCCTTGAAGGAGGGCATAGGCCTTGACTTAGCTATTGGTTGCATGGCCAAAATTCTACAGTTCCTTGAGGACCAAAGAGAACCCCACCCGGTCTTGCCACCCCAAACATTTCCTATATAACTTCACATGCACTTTTTTAAAAAATAGATGGAAACACACACACACACACACACACATATCAAATATTTTGACTGTAAGCCAAAAAATTAATTGTAGAACTTATTTTTCAATTTTTCTTTCACTTTTTTTTTTTGATTAAATGCCACTAACAAAATAAATTTTGTCATGACTCAACTGAACAAAATAAAAATATATTTAACCAAAGGCTAACAAAAACATTGCTTTGATATCACTTGAAGCAAATCTACTCGTTCAAATCCATATATTCTAGTAGGAATCAATAATGAATATTTATTATCTATTAACATGATATGAGTTACAATGGTGTGCATATAAATACACATAGGGAATGACAATGATGTTTTTTATAAATACACATAAAGAATGATAGTGATTTGTTTTTAGGAAAATGTATGCCTTATCATTATTTACAATGTAAAAGATATATTATAATGAGTTATATAACTACTTAATACAAAATGATTTATATATTATTACATATGGGTAATATAATTTAGGTATATTACATGCACTCACTGTTTAATTTTATCATGCGTACTTATATGTAGACAATTTTATTCTTACTTTTTTACTTATCATATATTTACATATGATAAGTAAAAGATATAAAAGATATATTATAATGAGTTATGATAAGTAAAAGATATAAAAGATATATTATAATGAGTTATATGATTACTTAGTACAAAATGATTTATATATTATTACATATGGGTAATATAATTTAGGTATATTA